>WBMY01009468.1:74222-98837 GCA_013397315.1 Donacobius atricapilla
TTTCTGGGGAAAAAAAAAAAAAAAAAAAGTATGTGCAGGAGACCTCCAGGACTTCTTTGGTTTAAAAAGGTGCCATAGCTGGTAACTGAAGAGAGTATGGAAAAGCCATGGGCAGAGTGTTGCCACTATTTCAGGTGAGCTAAGTTTTTTGTCTGTTCTAATTTTTTTTCTTAGCTTTTTTTCTGTCTTTTTTTCAACAAACTGTTGAACCCTCTAAGGTCCTATTGAAGTCATATAAATCCAGAGGTGAACATGGCCCATAAGACAGAATTAGAGAAAACAAAACAAATAAAGAAAAAGTGGTTTTTTTTCATGGTGACAGGTTTATATATCAGTTCATATGATCCTCCAAGACTTCTCAAGAGTAATAATGGGATTATGAAGGTAGGACTTTGCTTATCATCCACCTGGGAAATGCTGACCCTGAGAAATGTATCCAAGCATAATTTCCTTGTTTATTATGTGAAGTATTCTCCTTAGTTTGATTAGGATATCATAGTATAAAAAGCTTATTTACTTAGGCTCCTTGAAATACTACTAAGGCTACACAAAGAGCAAGGTCACTTTTAAAAGCCATCAATCTTCCTTACACCCAAACCACCAGACAGGCATGTACTTTTCTCACAGACTTCCCGTTTCGCTGTCAGGACTGCTGTTTTTAATCAAGTCACAGAAGTACTCTCACATCAACAGGTTACAAAGTCAGAAGCAGCCTCTTAGCTTGCTATGAAGAAGGAGTGGGGATTATGAGACAGAGAAGCTCTTGCTCACAGGTGCTTACTTATCAATATCATCACTTTTGTTTCTACTTCAGAGAAAAGCCAAGATGCCAAGAAGGAACAAATGAAAGCTTTC
Source organism: Donacobius atricapilla (assembly GCA_013397315.1). Lineage (NCBI taxonomy): Eukaryota > Metazoa > Chordata > Aves > Passeriformes > Mimidae > Donacobius > Donacobius atricapilla. The sequence goes on from WBMY01009468.1 coordinate 75,078, forward strand.
TTGTGAAGAAGGTATTACAAGGGATTGTGTGTAGCACTTGGATAGCAAACTAAATATGGTTGCTAGCTCGGTATTTTTTTGCTGATCACCTGCAGGTATCTCTTTAACACAGCAAGTTTCTGGACTGAATGTCTTATTTCAAACAGTTGTTACCCACTGTGCAAAAAAAGTTCCTGGGTTGGTACATATAAATGCAATTATATGAGTAACAAAGCGTAAAAAAAACCAGATGTCTTTCTGTTCTCTGCCCCTTTTTCTCACATGTGTGAAACCTGCTTTCAAACTCCAGTCTCACTCTTCTAGTAGTCTCCTCACAGACCACTAGAATACCAGAATCAACAATGAATGTATGCAAAAAAATTTTTAAAAAGTTACTTACATATACCATATGTGTTTCTGAATATGTTCTAGCTGTAAAGGAAAAGAAATCAAGGAATTAGTGCTGTAAAATAGAAAAGTCATCCTTATTCAAGGCTTATTCAAGTAAACCCAAAATTTCCAAGACAGAGCTATGCATACAACAGGAACTCTATGCTGCATAATCCCACTGGAAATGACACTTTAATTCCAGACATAATCCATCAGTCAGGAGCAAATTCCAGGCAAACGCTAAGTGCAAGGCTTCACAGGTAACTATTTTGGAAATTCAAGCTTTTCCTTTCTCAAGTCCTTCCCTCTGTAATCTAACTGCTCCTTTCTGTATGTGCTCAATGGTTGATCCTTTCTACTTAAATTGCATTTCTGGTTTTGTTTTGGAGAAAAAGAGAGAGGAAGAAAAAAGAAAATAGGTTCAAGCAGATAATGAACAAAACAATTTGTGCATCTGTGGTGTGACCTTCCTGGATACAGGACTCATTCTAGATTGGCTTCACATTTATCATCAAAACCTAAGGACCAAGCAGAATAAGGTTCTGTGTAATTTACTAGTACTGCACCTGAACACCAGACCCCATGAATTTATTTTACTTCCCTCTTTCCCATTCTACACGAGAATTTCACTATGCAACAATGGACTGATTAAAGCTGGAAGTAGCCATGTCCACCTATGGAAGGCAGATTTCACGAACATTACGATGATATCTTTTCCCACAAGCACAGGAGAAGAAGGCAACATGATTTTTCCAACAGAAACCCTTAAAAGCAAAGGTTCATATGACATACTTACAGCAGAACCTTCCAAATATGTTTTGTTTTAATCATCACAGCAGAAAATAACTTTTCTTAGATGTCGAGGGATTATTAGTTATGTAGGCAATGTTTTTTATATTCATCCCTATGCAGCACCTTAATGGGTGCAGGAAAAAATGCATACTCACTGCACATGGGTTCACATTTGTGCAACATTCAGGGGAAAGACAGGAGAGAGCTGGAAGAAAACTCATATGAGAGGAAATCACAGAACCATTACAATGGTCAGGAAGAATGGCGACAGCTGTCCTTACATTCCACTTCCACAATAATAAGAATCAGAGAGAAAATGAAACAAAAAGAAAAGAGGAAATAAGAAACTGGCACACAACAAAATCTCAGAGATAGAAAGTGTTTGCCACAGAGAGCAAGGGATCAGAGACCTCTGTGCTATAGAATAACAGCTCTGTGTCTGAGAAACCAGTAAGATGCGAGTTTGCTCTATATGAGATCATTTTTTAAAGTGAGTCAGGGCTTTTCCTGAAAACAAAGAAACAATGGAATGCAGCTTAGGAAAGCATGACAGGAGGCTGGAGGGAACAGTGTAGTAGACAAACAACCTCCTTTAAACCCCAGAGTGTATCAACACTGCAATCAGAGGTGCAGTTGGCACTCACATTTCTGTATCTTCTAACCAGCACCAATGCCCCTGGCACACACATCCACCAGCCCAGGCAGACTCACACAGCTTCCAGCTCTGGCCTTAGCCCTCCACAGTAACTCCCCTTCATGACAATTCCCCTGCATTAGCTAGTACTCTAACCCCTGCAGTATTAAGAGCAAGGTGGAGTATTCCTGACACACTGCCATCTCCTGTACAGAAAAGATTTGATTTGGGAGTTCCCCCAACAGCCTGGAGACACAGCCCTCTTCCTTCTGGTTCTGTGCAAGCTGAGGTACAACCACAGAACATAAGGAGAGCCTTGGAAGTACAGCTTCCATGGGGCAGGATTTTAGAATTGTTCCTTAGCAGATGTATAGTTCTGTGAGGATCTGCTAAGGGGTGGACTGCGCCTTCTGTGCTGGTAAACCCACATCCACTCATTATTTCCCATACACCACATGGAGGGTTAGAGAGATTAATGATTCCAGACAAGATGCAGATGAAACAGCTATGCAATGTCCAAGCCTCTTTCATGCTTGCTTCTCCTGCTGCATTTTCTGTCTCCATGGGACACTTTGCTCTTGTGCGCCGGTGATATGCAGAAATGCCATGGCAAAGCAGACACAACGGCACTTCACTTTCTGAGTTACAGAGGGGAAAGAACAGGGGGTCGCCAGTTCATGTCTTAGTCACAGAACCTCTGGGTTCCTTCAGGGAGGATATCAAATGCCTTCTGCCCATCCCTGCTGATCAATCTCCTTCAAACTAATGAACAGACAGCATTTTTCTGAGAGAGAAGCCCTGTTGCACCTTGATAGACATTTGAAGGTGTATGACAGCGCTCATGGCTGCTGTTTACCTACACATCTGCCATTCAATCCACATCAAAACCACTGCTGTGAAATATGCTGGGATATCCCAGACATGAAAAGTATTCTACAAACCCATTTCCTATGTTGATTCAAATGTAATTGCATTGAAATGTTATTAGAAGTGTGCTTGCTGCTGCCAACATTTTCACTACTGTTTTAAAGGTAATTAATTAATGCTTTGTTGCTCTTTGTCTGCATTAAAGTGACGGGAGGGTTATGGGAGGGCGACTGGTTTTGACAAGGAGAAGTCTGTACGCTTTCTACTGTGCAATGCAGGGGAGAGAGATACACAGCGGGAGTTAATCTCACTCCTGCCTTCATTTAAACACAATGTTTAAATGCATTTATGTGACAATGGCATTTAACAACCCTCCCCAGAGGGTTTTTCTTGCTGTTTGCACATGAGTTTGCCAAGTTTAATACCATTTTATGGAAGTTGTAAAAAATCCTGCTTCCTAATGTCTCCTAGTCACTGCGGGCAACTGTCTCATGACATCATCTCTGTAACAACAAAACATGCTCAGATCCACTGCACATGCACAGTCAGAGAGATTTCTGCAGGCTAAGATGCTGTAATGGAAGTAGAGGGAGAATTTCTTTATCATGGAAGTAAAAATACTTCCAAATATTAAACTTGTACACTGAAGAAGCATCAAGGAGCCTCTCTCACAGATGAGAAACCCACTGTGACACAGAGCTGCACAAGCTCATCAAAAAAAGAGGTCTCCTCCCACAAAGAGCTTACATCTGAATTCTGAGGCAGGGAACAACAGATGGAGACAGACAGGCAGATGGAAAACAAGACAGCACTGTCTACATCCTCAGCACTGATCTCAGCAGAGCGGTTGCCAAGCTAAAAAGTTCTGACCTGAAGAAAAACTTTCTCAAAGTCTGTGGATATAGATGAGGGCTTATGGGCTTGAACTCATGTCAAATTTCAAGCTTCCCCGTCCAGAAAGGGAACAGTCTCAAACCCATCTGTGCACCCACACCTCAAATGAATCTCCTTCATCCAGAAGATCCCCTAGTCTGAGCTTTAAACCCACTCGGTAATGTCAAGACACAGGCTTTTCCTGGCCACAGGGCTCAGGCTGGCAGTGCAAACAGCGCTGGTAAAACCATTACCAGTTTCTGCAGTAGCAGCTGTACTAAAGCAGCCTCCAGGGACCTTGACAAGGGCAAGTATCATTTTCCTACATGCATGGGGCATGAACAGGTCCTTGGAAGTCTAAATACATCAACTGGACAACTACCTCCATTCTACAGGTTGTAAAGTGAGAAAATTTAAATGATGGAATAGGCATCTTACGATAAGACCTACAAAAATGAAATCAGGTGGGTTTTCCCTTCTTAATTTTTGTTAAAACTCTTTAGATTCTGCAGGTCATCATTAGCATACATCAGAGCCAAGAAAAAACAAAATCAGAAAGCAGAGAGAAGATCTGAAAATATGTGCAATTCAAGGCGTTTTTAGGTAATATTCAAGGATAGGTATTTCCACCCATGTGGACACTCAACATGAAGACAAGTCATTCTATTCTAGTATAAGATGTCAATGCTAGAACAGTAACAGCTTTATTGGAATAGCTTATGCTGCAATAGCTGCTCTGATCCACCTTGCTCTAGAAACAAAGTGTCAGTAGAGCTCATCCATCGTTAAAAGAAAAGTGCCTCTACCCTTTGCCTTTGTCCTTCTGGAGAAGAAAATACTGGCTGAGAATGCAACTGGTTTCTACCACAGGAGCTGTAATTCTCTGCTGTAGCAACAATGAATCATTTGAAGAGCACATAACTAAAAGAAACCTCATCCTTCAGTACTTTTAGACACCCAGAGCACACCTCCCATAAGCCTTCTCAAACTTTATTACTATTTCACTTTTTTCTCCTGACACTATTCCTACTAGAAGCCTGTCCCAGAACCCCACTGATAAGCCTAAAATCCTTCTTCTAGTTTCTAGCCTACTTTGCTGTAAGGCCATTTGACATGCATTTGTTTTTGTGCCAGTACCTTCCTTTAGCTTAAATAATCCTTCTCTCCCTAGTAATTTACCTCTAATGAATATGCACATGACCAGTACAACCTTTCTTAGACATCATCTGTACACATTTAACTGAAGCTCTTTTAGGCCATACTATTCAGACAGACTCTTTCATATGCTGATCATCATAGTACTCATTCCTTGATTTCACCTTTCATAAATATGGGTTGTCAGAAATACCATCACCAGGAGCTAGGATCAACTTTAATGAAGAGTTTATGTTTAATGAAAGTAAAACACGAATTCTTTTCTTTTACAGCCTGTTTAGTAAACAGGCCCAGTAAATGAGAGTGGTCAAGGATGTCTCACTAACAGTAGCTGAGGCTATGTAACACACGGTGAGTGTGAACAATATTCCACTAAGACACAACAAAGTCTCATTCCCACAAATGGATCACTTACAAAGAAAGGTAATGCCTGTTTCTTAAGGCTGGAAAGGGCCAGCAACAATAATTCTGAGTACCCTCCCCTCCATTAATCTTCTCTAGCTCCAAAACTGAAGTGAATGATGACAGTTAAACGTGAACGCTGGTTCTGTTTTTGTTGATCATTTTAACAGATGGACTGGGGAAGGTGTGGGTGTGCTGTGAAATGGCAATTACTGCAGGGAGGGAAATGCAGTTGGATGAAAAGGAAAAGAGACACAAATCAAAAAAAGAGGAACAGAGCAGGGAGGGAAAGTGAAAAACGAAAGAAAAAAATTCTAGTGACCTTACATTTCACTATGTTTTTCTGAATTCACTAGTGAGGTATTGAGCAAATGATCAGTAACAGTAACAGCTACATCTGTACTTACTGTACCCAAGCCGCAATTCTGCAAGCATCTTTGTATAAATATCAAATTGATTCAAGTGAGATATTTTCTAGGAATAGAGGCCTCCAAATAAGCCCATATTTATATCCTTTTTCACAGGACACAACTAAAATAGAATTCAGCCTTCTACTCAGAATGAACTCTGTATTCCCAGCTCCTTTGCAGTAAACAAAGAGCTCCCTTCTGCCTGGCAATCAAAGCAAGCAGCTCACTAACAGCACAGGAGTGTGACAGCAGCAGGGACAGCAAACCCAGAGACCCTCAAATAATGAAAATAAGACCGCAGCTAATAACAAAGAGCCATCCTTTTTTCCTCACAGCTCTTTAATATGTATTATTTCAAATTCTTATTCATAATTCAATGGTTAGTGCTTGCCAATAACTACCTGATCTGGGGTTTTCTTACCTCCCTAAGGAAGTAAGAGGTTAATTTGATCAAGAAAGGATGGGGGATGGGTGTCACTCTGAGACCCTGAATTACCTCAACTGCTTTCTCTCCTATGTATGTACATTCCCAGCTGTATTGCATAACATTTAGGAGCTGCCTCTGCCCTGTGGAAAAACTCAGAACATTCTGAAGAAGGATCTAACACTTGATGATCTGCTCTCTAACATACTTAGACCATTGTCACTAATATATTTGAGGAAAAAAAAAAAACAACAACAAAACAACAGAGAAGCTGGTATGTTTACCTCACAGAAAGGAAGCTAAGCTTGAGGGGGAATTGGTGACTTTCTTAGCCGTGAAGAACAGCTGTCTCACGTCTCAGGATATTGCCCTAACCTTTGCAGTGTTCTTTCAGTGAATATACTTCTGAAAATGTAATTTCTTTCTTTAAAAAATCTGTTTAAAAAGGTTTTTTAAAGTGCCTAATTTTTTTTTCCAATCAGCGCTATTTATATACTACAAAATGAGATGGCTACTGGGTTTGCAAAAATATGGATGCTAGAAATAACATGAAGAACTTTTCCCCTATGCCAGCAAATACAACATAACCTGGATTGGTAATGAATGAAAGAAAAACCCAGCTGTCAGGTAATACTGTAAAGAGTTGTGAAGGGAGTTTCAGTTAACTTCTTTAGCAGAGAGGTGTCTGCATCCCAAAAGCACCGTCACAGCTGGCACAGACTGATGCTGTTGTTACCAACCTCAGCAGAGAGGCCAACCAGTAATTTGAGAGTTTATTTATAAATATTTTAGCAGACTGAAGAACCAGGAGGAGTTTTAAATTTACATTTCTTTATACATACTCCCACTCAGAATCTGTGAGCTTAGTAAATCTGTATAAAATCATCACCACGGCCTGACAATAGGATTTACAAGGGCAATGTACCCATAAAGGCACACGCCTCCACTGACAAGAAGGCAATCTTACTTTCCAAAATTATTTTAATTGCTAATGTTTTTTAATTCCCTAAAACATTAACACAGTGTTAGTGAAGGATACAATCACTACACAGTCCTCAACCTAGCAGGGTCTCTGTAGTGATGGAATGTATCCTAGATGCAGACTCAATGCTGAATGCCAGGAGCTCAACACTGTGGGACTAGCAGTGCTTAGGACCACAGGGCACAGGATGAAAGAGCACACTGGCAGACAATTGCTCTGAAGGCTGCTAGAGGATAATGCAGAGCAAATGCATGATAGAATACAATGCAGCTTATGTGGCGTGAAATGAGAAGCCAACACTTCTATCAGAAATGTAAGAAAGTCACACTGTTTAATGGCAAAGCTTCAAATACCACTCCTAACACCTGTGACCTTCAAACACTTACATCATGCCCCAGCAAACTGCTGTGTCAGACAGAAGAATCAGACAACTCAGATGGACTCCAAAATGTGTGAATGGGCCAGTAGTTCTGTGATGAGCTGTGAGGGATTTCTCCTTAATTCCCAGTGTTACATAGGAAAGGGAATCATGAGGGTACAGAAAAAAACACAAAGGCAATCAATCTGTCCTCATGACTGAAAAGAGATGGTAACTAACTTCTTCCCAAAGACTCCACCAACTCCACTTCTTCTTTGCTCAGGAGGAAACACATAGGAATGCCACTAAATCACCAAGTTACCTTAGCTGCTTAACCCTTGCTGCAACAAGACAGGAAATGAAGCCTTGCTCATGGTGCCTCCTTACCGTGAGACGTTTCGAGGCATCCACTTCAATCATCCCCCGCAAAAGGTTCTGACAGTCGGGGGGGATAAAATGGGGCATGTGGAACACTCCACGCTTCACCTTCTCCAGCAGTTGCCGCAAGTTGTCATCATCGAAAGGCAGGGCACCCTGCAGGGATGGGACAGAGCAGTCAGTGGGAGAACTGGAGAGGGCCAAAGGAGAACAGCCAGGATAAACACGGTGAGAGAATCGAAAAGAGGAAGTCAGCTCATAAAGAATTATTACAATGAGTGAAAAAACCCCTTTATATCCATTGAAAATAATTAATTTCTTAGTGTTGCTGTATTTCCTCTAACATAGGAAACACAACTGAGGATATTGTTGGGTTTTTTTTTTTTTTTATTAGACCTTTAATTAGAAAATGACTACCAGTATAAAGTAAAATGCAAAATATGAAATTGCCTTTCCAGGCGAATTTGCCAAAGATGCAAGGATTCACTTAAATTCAGCTCAAGCTTTTGATCTGCTGGTATTCCTCCTGGGCGTACTTTCACAGCAGCAATGTTTACCGTCTCCTTATTTTTAATCTTCTTGAGACACATTTATTGCAGACATTGAAAAGGAGGTGAACAGCTTTTGAGAGACTTTCAGTAAAGAACATGCTCTTTCTGATGCAGCATTGAAATGACACAGCTGAAAGAAACCCCAACCAATATTAGCCTTTGGAAGTAGCAGACATTCTACCTGTTTAATACACTCCATCCAGTTCCCATGCTGTGGTCAGGTCATCAGTTCCTATTGCTTCCCTACTGTAGCTCACTTACATGAATGGCTTGAAGTTTTTTTAGCTGAAACTACATTTTGAATAGATCATCAGCTTGTCACAAAAAGCAGTAAAAGACCTATCCTTGCCACAAGGACAAAAAGGAAAAAGAGAAGTTGAAATCTTTAGGGTAACTACCGACTGAAGCTGATACCCTTTTATAGCAAGTCTGCACCTTCCTAGATATTCTCACTTCCTTCTTTCACTGCCTAATTCTAGTAGGTGCCGAGCTTCCTTGATTTCCAGGATGGTTTGTGGGAAGCTGCAAGCTGTCAGCTGCTGTAATAATGAAGCTTTAAGTTGTCAGCTCTGGCACCGCTCTTACTATAGTGAGTAGTGCATCTGTATAAGCAATCCTGTGTCCATGGTTTAGGGAGAACAACAGCTCCATTTACAGCAGCCTCAAGAAGCCACCTGATGGCAGCCACAACTGGGCACTGCTTACTGGTGTTTGTTCACTCATGTGGCCTTGAAGGCAAAGCCTCTCCCTGCCTTCCGTAACCAACCTCCTGAGTTACCTGCATTTTTCCTATCCATTCCAGACTTAAAGAAAAATCAATTCTGATAGTTCAGTACTTTGGCTAATGCAATTTAAGCCCTGATGAAGTCAGAAAGGACACCGTGTGGCATTTTTCCTGAAGGTAACAACTTCGCGTCTTTTATTACTACCAGCTGCTATCATATCTTGATAGTTTTTGCGGGGTTCATCCTGACACAATTAACTGGTGAACCCTGCACTCTCAATCAATAATAGACTTATTTCAATCATTTCTCAGGCTCATGTGTTTGTAGGAACAGACGAAGATGCAGCAACAGACACCAAAGCTTGACAGAGAATCCCCTGAAAATGAAAAACCTGCTCCTACAAATCCTAACCATCTTGACATATTCATTCTTCTGTTCTTACAAATTCAAGAAGTTATATTAAGAACTCATTATACACTTCTATTTTATCAGCTATGGAAGTAACTGCTCAGTAAGAGATCACCAGGTGCTATCTAGTGTGACAGTTAAAATTCTTCCAATGCAACATCAAGATAAAAAAATTGAAACTTAAAAAATGTCAGTGAATTGTAATAATTAAAGCCAAAAAGGGAGTAAGATTGGTTAAGGGAAATCAAAGCATCATAGTGAGATTACCTCAAGAGATTTTTGATTTGAGCCATTAAAAAAGAATCAGCATATCTTTTGATATAAAAATCCTCTAAAATTTTAAGTATTTTAAACAAAAATAATATGCAGAATTTATCTTGTTTTACACTGTACAAGTGCCTTTTTCAAAATAAATAATTTATGTGAAGCAATTAGGTTTACTGATGAATGTACAAGAACACCAAAATTTTACTTCAGGCTTGTTACTTTTATAATTATAGATGATCAGCTGAACTATTACAGATATAAAGCACTTAACATGCACATAAAATTATATATATTCATATAGAGTATTTTACCTGCATGTGGTATATGCTTGTATTAACATAAACTGTATTTTCCTACATCATACCATGGGAATTGATAACAAATGCAAGTCTACCTGCCTTCAGCTGGACACCCAGTTGTTGGATGCTTAGGAGTGTTATAACAGAACTTCATTTCAGAATAAATTCCACAGAGAATTGAAACTCTGATCAAAAGAAGGATAAGTTAGGAGATACCACATTTTGAACACTTGAAGTATTACTGAGCCAGATGGAAACTAATTTAAACTTTGTACTACTGGCTCAGTTTTATATTCCCATGTGTACCAAATTAAAATGTAGCTCACTGCTTGCGTGAAACAAAGATGAGATTCTCAAGTCTTCTCTTGAAAAAATATTGCAGTTAATGTATGCATGTACCTGCTGAAGCACATGCATACATACAGCAGAAAAAAGTGAACACATCCCAAACCCAGCCACATTTTGATCCTGTGAAGGACAACTTGTTTGACACTCCCTGTATCCCGGAGTTGTAACCCTACACATCCTTACCCATCAAAAAACCTGGTGCAACATCACAGCACAGCAAAGAGCATTTATGGAGACAAGTTTTTGATGCCTGTCTAAGCTCTCCTGAGCAGGGCAACAGTGTTTCAAAGAAGCAGTGAAATACTCCTCATGCTTCCCCTTTGGGGCTGATGTAGAAATAAGAGGAAAGAAAGGGTGCCACTGAGAGATACAAAAATAGAGGACTAAAAAAAACCATCTGTACATGATGTCAATAGAATTGCCATTAAATAGAGCAGTACTTTCAGATTTTTCTTTTCTTTTTAAAGGCTAGTGCAAGGAAGATGACTCACCACTAGCAACGCAAACAAAATGACTCCGCAGCTCCAGACGTCTGCTTTCCTTCCATCATATTTTTCTCCCTGCACAGCAATGACAGAGATGTTCAAACGACCAATCGTTATTAAATGAATTAATTAACCTTGAAGAGGGAGAGAGGGGAGAATGGGAAACCCCACATTTCAATTCAGCTACCTGCTTCCCAAGGTGGCCTTCCCAACTCGGAGGAAGCCACTACACAGCCAACTACTTGGATTTCTGTGAACATCAGCTTGCAGTCTTATCTGGGATCTGTGAGAAAAGGCTCAGAAGTGGGAGCAGGGCAGGAATGGTTGACAACTCACAAATTATCAGCTCTGGCATTTAAACAGAGTAACAGGTGCATTAAGGACACCGAGAAGGTGTGTTTCTCTGCCCTGGTTCTTCAGGGAGCTTGTCACCAACCATGTTATTTGCAAACTCATAGTGTTGTCTGGACAGTCTCTCCTGTGTGCTTCCTGTTTGACTTTACAGTAGAGACATGCTTTGGAAGAGGGCAATCTTGGGCACTGAAATCTTGGATACTTATTTTCAGAGGAAAAAGGGAAAGTGGAGGGAAGAATATTTTTTAGTGGAAACCAACATTACTGGCAGTCAACCCCAGCTCTTCTACTGAGATGACAGCTACATCAGAGAGGGGAAAGAAAGCTGAGGGGACTATGTCCCTTGGGTCAGAAGATCAAGTTAAGCCAGGCTCCCGTACTTCTGTCTGATAACATGGTGCGAAGGGTACTGTGAGAATAACACACAGTTATTTCCCAATGTGGCCTCATTCAGGGCTGAGCCAAACAAACAAAACTCTATTTAGGTTGCTTGTGTCCTTTTCTTTCCCTCTGCCTTGGGCAGATTTTTTGTACAGTGGATCTATCTGTGTACTTGCAATGAGGGGCACTTCAAAAAAGGTATTTATGTACACTAATATTAACTAACTTACCCGGATGACTTCAGGACAAGCATAATGTGGTGATCTGAAAGACAAAATACAGTCAAATGAGCACGTAACAGCCTGGTATTTATGGTTATGTGCATTTCCATTTTGTTTAGCAGAATGATGACAGACTTGTTTATACAGAACACAAGCGTGCAAAGTAGCACATTTTTCCTTACCTCAACAAGAACACATTTCTAACAAGCTCAGAAAATGGTCAAGACATAGTATAATTTAAAACTCTATGGCCCTGCTATGAATTTCTTCAAAGCACGGAATGAAGGGAAGACGAGGCATATTTTGTGAGTATAGAATTGCAGCTCTCAAATCCCATCCTTTAACTTGGCCTTGTAATCTAATTAAAAGGAAGGCCCACACTACAAAGCCTTTTACAGGAAAAAAGACAGATGCATCCCTAAACCATGCCGGGTATCTCTTCCACTAAGATGACTCTCATTTACAGCAGCAGTCACAAAAGCTGCCAATGCATGATTGCAACATGACCCCTTTTTTTTTTTTCTTTAAAAAACAAGAAAAGATGGACAGTAGCACTATTACTTGGTGAGATAATATATTCTTTTCACATCCTTCTACCCATATATCTCTTGTTTGATTCCTGGCTGAGAAGAGTTAATTACTTCAACTTGCCAGGTAATAATTTTAATTCCTAAAGATTATAGCCATGGCTATTTATTTTATAGCCTTCATTAAAGTAACTTGACAAGTAAAAGGGATGCAAACTGTCTGAAACCGGTGTGCAAATCATGCTATTGTTTATACTGACACCTCCCAGCAATCCCTGAGCCTGTCTTCATTTGTGCATGTGTTTCTTGTGACAAATGCAATCATGGCTGGGCAATACCTGTCTTGCAAAGTAATGAGCAAACCAGAAGCGCAGTGAGGTTAGCTTTGTGCTAGGGCGCTATATTAATGCCCAGTGAGACAGCCCATTAATTGAATTTCCATATACACTACACTTATCTTATGGCAAAATATCATCCCATGGGCATGGAATGCCCTTATTTGGTATCACAGCTTTTGGCAAAGCATGACAATAAACTCAGGGTACACTAAGGAGTGCATCTACCTTGACAGCAAAGCATCCATGTGGAGAGAGAAATGCAGTTGATCCCTCAAAAATTTCAGGAAAAGTGGAATTCAGCAGCTTAGTCCAATATTTAATACAATGGCAACTCTGGGCCCATTTAAGAGATAGGCTATTGACAGGTATTCTAACCAGTCTGTCTGCTCAGTAGCGCCTTAGTTTAGACTACACTTTAAAAACCTTGGTTTAGGAGTCAAAATAGATAATGAAAGCCAGAGCCTCCCTCAGAGAGATGGCCAGAGTTGCCCACTGGAAGACCAGAAAGAATGGTCTTGTATCTAGTGGGTACGACAGACTACCCAGGCTCTCTGTGTAGCTCTGTCACTGACAGCCATGGAAACACAGACAAGATTACTTGACATTTTTAAAAGCTGCAGCTGGCCTGTTTGAAAAGGGTGACCAGAAGCTCACCACCAGTCTACTCTTCTGACTACAGCAAGAGCAATGCCCCCACAGCTTTCACACCCAGAGAGAAAGTGAGGCCAGAGTGAGACACTGAATTGCCTAATGTTACGTATATGTTCCCAAACTTCCAAAATACATTGTTTCCTGTGAATTTGCCTCTTTATAGCAAACCAAGAGCTGCACTACACCTCTTCTTTCCAAAACCCTGAAGTCTAAACCACAAAAAGTCACAACACTGGATTTTACCGCATGATTTTTTTAAGCTTTTAGAAGACCAATTATTCTTAAGAGAATGCTTGACTAGTGATGTTGTCTTTTTCTCGTATCTAACAGTGGTGTAGAGTGTACAGGCCATCCCTAAGGCACACATAAAGCACAAGTGAGGAGCAGCTCCACAACTGGGACTGCAGCCCAGGCCTGACAAGTACAACTCTCACTAGTGCTGGACTGCTAACTGAGAACACTGAAGGAGGGCAGTGTGGGAACTGTAGGGAACACAGTAATGCAACTGGAATTTGGAAAAAAACTGCATGGTAGCAAAAAGAGTACGGGACTTGTATAGATCAAGGATATTTGCTCAGTTTACTCACCTCAGAACAGAAAGGCCAGTTCTAATATGTTCTGTACAACTGAGTCACATTAGGTTTCTTGGAAAATATAAGGGGGGAGTAAAAGGATGTAAAAAAAAAAAATCTGACGCATTCTAGGTACCTGTTGAGCTCCCATCACTAAACATGTTTGAATTTCTCACTCTCACATGTATTTTAGTTTCTGCAAGGTACAGCTGCCTCTTTGTGTGAGTCATGAACACACACAGTACATTAAATGGCTACTACAGGTGGTGTCTGTGGCTGACCTAGAAACTTCAGCCAAACCTCTCAAATCCCACATGGTATCCTGTACAGTTCAGCAATATCCTTCAGTACAATCCCTTTTGGATGGCAATGGCACTGGGGTGCACTGGAAGAGTTAGTACCTCAATTTGCAGATTGTTCCTGAATTTTTATTTGTATATTATGACTCCAACAAGGATTTCAGAACTCTTAATTGTGGGTGCTGAGCAGTGCAACCACCTTGAAAGCTTCCTGTGCTAACATCCTTGAAAAGAAGAATGTAAGTGTTGCGAAGAACTCGAGGTAGGTACATAGGTATTTATGTGTCCCACTAGCAAATCCCCTTAAAGTGTTTTCCTTCCTGAGGTCTGCTGAACTGCAGTGCAATGTGCCATAGATCTTAAAAGGCATCACTGAAATTCTGCAAAAGTCTTAAGAGACTGGATGGAGAAAAAGTTATAATAAATCCTTTGAACAAGTTGGATTGATTCGATCATTCAACAGCTGCATTGCAACTGCCCAGAGAGCACAGGTTTCTGGCATTGCCATTCTGAATTCTTGCCAGCACACACTAGCTAGATATCTGCAGCATTATCTTGGCTAACAGCTTTAAAAGGGATCCTCCAGTCAGCCAGAATCTATAAAAAACTCATTTCCATGCAACCAATCACAGAGCAACTTTAACTGCTGTAAAGACAAAACTCAGATTTAATCAAAAATCTATTTATCTTTCTACAGAGTCATGAATATTTCTTTGGCTCTTATCACTAATTATTCAATATAGATGTGTCAAGAGCAACATTCCCTGTCTCTTCCCCTAGGCCACCTCCTCATCATTCTGCTACATCTCTGTGCAGCAAAAGCCCCACTCTGCCCTTGATAACAAATAAACACTTCACTCAGCAAGATCAAGAAACAGTTGCTGCCTGTGGGTACTGCTGCAAAAAAGCAGCGATGCTGGCAGGGTTTATTTCCACAGTGAGGTGAATTTTCCAAGGCTAGTCTACCCAGGGCAGGAAGGGCTCTCTGAATGGTCATTCACAGCTGTGACTCTAGGACACAAGAATCTTAAGGATCTTAGGGAACCTTAGGGCTTTTATGTGGGATTTAAACCAGAGGAAATAAGAGAGCAATGGTGAAATCCAGGACAGCTCTGACAGTTAAGTCAGGCCTTCAGAAAGAAATGCATATATCCTTGATGTATCTTTTCTGAATTTCATCTGTGAAACTAGAAAAGTAGTTCTTGATCTGTGCATATCAAGATATTATGCAGCTGCAGTAGATCTGAGACAGCCAGGGCCAGTGCAGATGTGACGTGCCTGTGAGTTACAGGGTTTTTTACGTAGGTAAGAGAGACCTACACTGCGTACACAAAAATCCATTGGGCACATATGGTTTATCTGGGAATGCACATAACTGCTTTGCTAGAGAAGTGGTTGGCTGATCAAGGACAGGAAAAGCTGTGTGATCCTACTCCACAGTGTGACAAATCATGTGTTACACTGCCTGATGGGTTCCCAAGTCCCAGTAAAGATGAGTGTCCATGCCTCAATCCTTTGGTCCCATGACTTAAGATGGTACTGTTTGGGGAAGAAGAAAAGCTTCTTTGAGGGCCATCCTTTAGGCCTCACAGACAGAGGCAGAGTTTCTGCAGAGAGGGAGGAACAAGAAGTCTCCTTTCCTCTGTTTTTATTATGCATGAAGTTACCTTGATATAGGATGTTGTACAGCTGCAGAGAAATCTCTACACATCTGGCTGTTTTAGCTGTTGCTTGGTTCTAGAGTCCTTCCTTCCCCTCTCTTAATCACTGTCTCCAAGCTGGCTTTCAGAGGCAGGAGTTACCCACTAGAGCAAAAGGCTGCCTCTGCTTGGCCCCCATGCTGGGTAGCAAAGGGCGGAGATGAAGGGGAAGACCAGATAAGCAGCAAAATAGATAAAGGGAATTCAGGAGAAGGACACTGGCATTCTGAGTAGAGAAAGTGACAGCCAGAGATCACAGAGAAAAGAAAGGCAGGGAGACACTAACAAAAGGTTCCAGCAGCAGTGGGTAGTTAAGGCTGCAGTGAAGCCAGGAGCTGCAGGTAAAGCTGTTATTAAGGTAGTATGTGTAGTCAAGGCTGAGTGCTGTATTGCCATTAGAGCTTCAACTCAGTCATTTACTTTTGGATGAGAAAATTCAGCATCTAGCCCTCAGCCATCTTACAACTCCTCAAGTGCAATTACATTTTTGGGGAATCTACAAATCAGTTCATTTTATCAGTTCAAATTTTTACATCACGGACCCTTTAAGAGGTTTTAATTTTAAAAATTAACCAGACCCTTGTATTAGAAGGGCATAAAGATTGCCAAATTAGATATCCGAAAGTTAAGAACTGGTAAAAAAAAAGGTTGAAAATGTTTTACTGTACTCTGCAGGTAAGTCAGGTGGATGTGTTGCTATGCCCAATGCCTCTTTTCTACTTGTGACAGAAGTTGGGAATTCTGTAGCAATGTGAGGGAACTTTAGTTGTCAATAATGACAAGTTTGCAAGCATGCAGCTGATTGACACATGGGAGAATCAAATTCTCTGTCCCTGCCAGAGGATCCTTCTGTGAAAGAAAATGAACAGGTACCTTAAACTGAGATGTCCACAGGTAATTATGAATTGCATGTTCCCCTGTTTTCAGAATCACAGTGCTACACATCTAAGTTTGATATCCAGCATTTATAAGCATGGGCAGCAGCAGTTGCATTTGGTAGGCACTGTGCTCTCCCAGTAAAGGACTGTTACCAAGCACCAAGTACCCTGAGGTACTGGGCTGCAAGAGAATCCACCTGTACACTCAAAACTGGTTGTCAATTTTGCGTTTCATTTTGCAGAATCCTGTGTCCTGATAAAAACGGAGATAACCAGATCAATGTGGCAAACGTAATATGAAAACAGTATAATTAATATTTACAAACCTAAGAAACAGTGATAAAATCCTACCTAGCATTCATAGCAAGGCTTGAATGCAGTGAGCAGAAGTTATAAATGGATCTGTAAAATGAATGATGAGGAAAACCCAAACATTAAATAGCTGTTTACTCACAAAAACACAACATCCAATCATCAAATGAGGCAAAGATTTGTTGAAAATAACCTGTACAAGCTCGTACTTAATGGGCATACCCTAATGTGCACAGGCTGTGTAAATGTTATACTGCCAGTCTGAAGAAAAGCACATCTTAAATTCTCAGGGATTGATTTTGCAGAATCCAAGCTCTTTTAACATACCTTGTGATGTATTATAGGTGATGCTGGTACCAATGGTCATTAATAAGGTTGTCTGGTATTTCTCTTTATAATCCTCATTTGAAGTTCCTTGTAACTTACTATCAATTTAACAACAATTTCTTTGCTTTTTGTCTGTCTCAGACTGGTTTCATATTTTTGCATGCTGTGTATAGGCTGAAGCATTTCCACATATCTAAGTCTAATCTTAAGTAAATGTTTTTTCATGTAAAAAAAAGAGAAAAATTTCTAGTATCCTCCACTAGAAAGGGAAAATCTGAGTATTTATTTGCATCCTCATGAAATTATATTATAGAAACACTGCATTTCACTAGAAAACTGCAGTTTGCATTTACTAGCAGAAACTCTCTAGAGCATTGGGATCAAAATCCTATCTGCATTGGTAACACTTCCCAGAGTAATTTTTTTTATCTGAAACTCAGAGCTGCTGTGGGTGGGGTTACCACATGCTACCAAACTTTAAAACAGAGTGCAAAACTAATGTAGTAGATCTAGAACTGACAGTAACTGACTCACACAACCAGGTAATGGAAACTAGAGCTAGAACCTAGTTAAAAAGAAAAAACAATCTGGGATTTGGGGCCAAGCATGGAGCAGAAATGAATGGGAGAAGTCAGCTGGACTGTGGTACATATCAGGAAGGAGACAGGAATGGAGTGCTGGAAATGGAAGCTCTTGATGAGATGGGGTAAAAAGTACTAATTCTGGAATTTCCAAATTCAAGAGTTTAAATTTGCAACCCTAACAATGACTGGAGAACTTCCATATGTTTTAGATATAGGTACACATTTATTATAAGGGGAAAAGAATGTGTGCAGCATCATGTCATGTAATTAAAATCAGAAAAGGTGCTTAGACACTGAGATGTATCTGCCCCCTGAATTATCTGCTCACCACAGGTCTGCTGATAGACCAATGACTTGCTAAGACGGAGAACTGAAGCAGAGAAGGGCAATGCATCTTGTCTTAGACCACCGTGAATGCCTCCAGCAGAAACAGAAATCAAACTCAGACAACCTGGGTCTCAGACCTGAGGTTTAACCAAAAGGCACTCACTCTTCTTGCCTAGTGACAATTCTGAATGGAATGGACAACCTCTCCCATTCTGAAACACTGCAAGGCAGCCAGGAAGAGTAACTGGGAAAGAGATGGGGAGTATCTCTGCATGCCACTGCCTGGATGGGTAAAAATGAAGAAGAGCTGAAGAGATCTAAAATAATAGAAGCAGCAGCCTATGACATCTTTCTCCCTTCCTTGTCTGCTGTGAGGTGACAGACCCTCCCTGCTTCTGAAGGAACGAAGAGACTCACTGTGTTATTTTGGCATTTCAAGGACCATCTCTCCGTAAGACTACCTTGCTGTGCAATTTCTGCCATAAGCAGAATTAGTCCTGCAGAGCCTACACACAGCTCCTCTTCCTCTTAAGGGTCTAAAACCACTAAAAAACCTACAGCTTATTCCTCTGCACTGTGCATATGCAGGATTCGCACAATACACATTTCTATAATGGGGATTCATTACAATCAAGGTGCAGTCTGTCAGTGACATTATGTCAGTGAAACAGCAAGTCCATCCTTGCCTCCTCCCACACAAACACATCTGGACTGAACTTCTATTGTGTCCTCCAGGTAGTCTGTCAATGCTGTCAGTGCTGCAGAAAACCATGCAGGACTACGGAGTATCTCCCAGACATCAGTGACTCTGAGACATGCAATTACATCATATCTCAGGCTACATGAGGCTACTCTTCATGAGGCCTCTCAAGACTCTGTGGTGACCTAACAACTACCCAAACTTTGGACTAAACTTAGCAGTTCACTTGTGGTAGCAAAGAATTTTTGACTGCAGTCTCCCCGGTTTGCTGAACTGACAAAGTTAGCTGTATCACACAGCTCAACCACATCTGAGCCTCCCACTCTGACTGACAGAAATACCTGGAGACTCCCTGTATGACTGTCAATGGAAATGTTACAGTTTCATCTCATTATCAGTGTTCACAGTACGGATAAAGCCATTCTCAAAATTAACTTATGGGTGCATGGAGGAGCATCTCATTAAAGCTCAATATCTCAGTCATGATTCGCTCTATTTTGTTCCTTTTCATGCTGGTTGAAAGTACCCACTATATGGGTAGGTAAAACTGTTGCCTTGAAAAGCTCTGAGGTTGGTTACTGCGTGTGCTCCAAGGGAAAGGAAGCCATAACTGGGTTACCTTTCTCTGTGAACAGTGTGGCATATTGTTACATATTCCTTCCTTCCTTCACCCCCCAAACCAGAGAGATCACAAGACACCAGTAGCAGCCATGCTGGGCTGCATGCCAGGAGAATTAATGAAGTGGTGTAATAGCTCACATGGAGGCCTAGTGATTGGTAACACACTTAAAATGCATCTGCAAGGCAGGAGATCATAGTGTTGCTGCTGCGTTCTGTTTATTACAGGCACATCTCTTCCGTTCCATTGATTTCTTTATTAGTGCATTTTAAGGCCACAATGTGGGGGCTGGATTACTTGAAGCATAGAGGTTTGAATTCCAGCACAGCTTATGGGAAGGAAGCCTCCCTTTGAGACTCCAGATCTGGATAAGAGAGCTTGGTGCTAACAAGAACAGGAACCCTACTGAGAGGTTCCTGAGGAGTTTGAAAAATCCTACAAGGCAATTGAGGCTGGGTTGGTTTTTATACTTCCTCTTTTTTTTTTCTCATGGAAGGAAGGGGAACAATTTTCTCTAGAGAGTATAGAGGCTTTGTGGCAACTGCAGGGAGGACTGCATTTTCTGATCTAGAGGGGAAGTTTGAATGAAGCTGCAAGCAACACATGTACAGGATGGTTTGGATTGGAAGCAATCTTTAAACTTAACTAGTCCAATGCCCCTGCCTTGATTTTTTTACGTGACAGCTGCAGTGGCGTGCTTTTCACTGTAAAGCACTTAACCCTCCTTCTTTTAGCCTTCTTCTACACTACATGTGTCACATAAATTTATTGTCTTGCTGGGAAACACCAGCGCAGTGTGTAGGTCTGCAGGTCCTTACTGAAACCCTTACTATAGACAACTTCTATGTGTGGAATCTGTCCCTCATTTTTGTAATATGCTTTGAGACACTCACCCACAACTGGTTTCTAACAAGCTGTCCCCAACCTGCAGTGATGCCATCCCGAAGTCTGCTATCCGAATGTTGTTCTTTTCATCCAGCAGTAGGTTTTCTGGTTTTAAGTCCCTGTGGCTGTAAAGAAAGAGTCAAAAATGTAAATTAAATTATCCATAACAGCTTTCCCACTCCAAAACATTTTCTTCATCCAGAATAGCATCCCACCTGTTTTACTTTAATTAATTTAATTTGTTTTCCTGTCCCAGGCAGGTGAACACACATATCCAAGACCCAATCCTTGCAGTATTCTAGACATATCTCAGATGCCCACTCCTGATGAATGCAAGGCCTGCAGTATCCTGACAGGAAAGGAACATCTTTGAGTTCCAGTGATACCAACACAACATGAGGGAGAAACTGAGGGAAATAGAAGGAGGAGAGTGTCAGCCTGGATTTAGGGCTGGTATACTCTTATCATATGACAGCTCCTTAAGGTAGGTGGCAACACCATCAATCTCTTCTGTCAACAACAGGATACAAAATGAGTGATATCCAGAGAAAAAAACCTTCTTGATGTAAATGCTACTTGCAAAAAGCTCCTATTAGGAGTTATTCACACAGGCATAAGACTTTGAAATAATTTTGGGTAATTAGCTCTGACGGAGAAATCCCTTCAACTTAGCAGTGCTTTTAACTGAGGGTGTCAACAGTGGGAAGGAGAGAAAGGATTCTCTCCTTTCCATCAAAGCTTGATTATCTTATTATTTGTCAACATGGCAAGAGCCAGGCAGCCATGATCTTCATGATGGCAACTCCTGCTCCAAATCATATATTGACAAATTTATTAATTTCCACTGCTCACAGCCATAACCACTGTGCACCCGTGTCTGCTTCTGAGTACTCAGGTGATTCTGTACAACTATAACATTCACTCAATTTTATATCCAAAGACAAAAATCTTGCAAAAATTTGTGATGAATGTGGTTTTTTTTCCTTTTTATTTGCAGCTATTGGAAAGTCACAGAGATGAGAGAAGCACTTCAGGCAGACCAAAGAAAAAGCTCTTTTCTTGATTATGCTTAGGAGTAGGCAAAATCACTCTGATAATAAAAGGTCTAAATAGCAGCACCCAAACAGGAAGGACTGCCAGCTTCTGTGGACAGGTAGAACACACACCTGTGGGAAATGGACATGCAACCAACACTTAGTGTCACTCAAACAACACCCACTTTCAAAAACTTACAACTAAAAGCAGTTACTCTGACCAGACACTGAACTCAGCAAAAGAAGCAGGTATCAGAATAGTCAAGTGACACCAATCATGGAAGGCAGGCTTATCTTTGTGCCATTTCCTCTTCACTTTTAAAAACATTACTCTGGTGCTCCTCATGTATGCAAGTGTAATTCTACCCATACAAAAATGCAAAGGTGGACAGTCTTTTCCCTCTCAGAGCAACATGAGCAGCATGACAAGGTCTTGGAAATTAGATCCTCTGATCTGAAGAGAAGGGGAATGATCGGTTAGAGACAACTTGTAAATAATGCAGGTAAATTCTATGTAAAACTGAGCACACAGTAATAGGATACCTGAGGACTGTAACAATTATTTCCAAAGGAGACTCCCAACAAAATAGCACACAGTCAAAGCAGTTACTGGTCATTCACCTCACTGAGACATATGATTTGTTCTCTCTTGCTTTTTAAAATTTAGTCTCCAGTCTTGCATAAATATGATGAAACCTGCATGTTAAAATGGCCTTGTTCACAATGAGAAAACAAGCCTGTGGATAATAATCGTGATTCAGATTTTTGCACATTTTCATCTGAAAATGCAAAAGGTGCTTTATCCAATCTGTATTTCTCATAGAAATTCAAGGTTTGAGATAACAGAGACAGAAGACTTACTAGTTCTATAATAACCATCAAGATAGTCATAACTAGTTGACAAAAAAATGCAGGAGATGAGTGACAAGGAAAGGTTCCAAAGGCAGTGAACGACCAGTTAATGACCAGGAAAAGAACCCCTGAATGTCATCAAAGACAGCAGTCCCAGACAAAGGCAAGATCATCAACACTTGCCAAAATTCAATTTAGTCCAGCTCCAGCAGTGAAATAGAGTGAAGAGCCCACAGTTCTAAGGCAAGTGAGGAAAGCTGGATGCTAATGAGACAGTAGTGTGTGATTTCATCCTTCCTTCAGCAGACATCCTGGACAGTTCTCATCTTACAACTCCTTTCATTAATGGGAAGACCTTATCCAGCTAGGGAGGTGTGCTGCAGTTCCCTGTCTGAGGACCAGTGCTCAGGGGCGTGCAACAGCCCTTGTAAAGTGAGTGTTGCTTGTTTGATGCTACAAAACAAGAAACCTCCCCACAGCTCAAGCTGAGTGAGTGCCCTTCTGCTGTGCAGTTTTTCTGTGACTATAGCTGTCTTTCAATCTTGGCAATTGCTCCTGGCTGACTGCTGAATGCATACATGGTATAGAAGTTGAGGGTGCTGCTGCCTGTGCCTGTTCTACTGCTTGTGTGCTGCATGATATGGTCCGATTCATATGTACAGTCTATAGCAGGCATACTGCTGACATGTGACTTTTGTGCCTAAAAATTGAATCCTTTGCTTATCCTCAAATGGTGTGGCTCATTTAGAGAGTAGGAACAATCAAGGTGGAGTACAACCTAAGCACAGGATGTCCACAAGCCTGGATGTACACTCACAACAAAATATCTTATATCAGGAACATGGTGCAGCTTAAGGAAATGCAAAAATGTTCCCTTTCCATGGCTGAAAGCTTCCAGCCTTGGCAGATCTGCCATAGGCCCCAGCTGGAGCACTACGTATGTGAATCCTGAACCAGCCTCACTTCCAGACCACTGAGAGGCAGTGAAAGGGAAGGGACAAAATCTTTGAATATCAGGACAATATTCAATTGTGGAGTCTCCTTCTCCGCATGCCACCCAGTCTTCCCATCAACTGGGATTCACAACACAGCTTTAGCTCCGGGTTTTTAGGGAGAATCAAGTGAGGAAATGATGTTCCTAGAGTTGACACATATATTATGGATTTTTTTGAGAGTCACTGCAAGAAAGAGTGGAAAAAGGGGGTACCACCATCCACATTCCAAACATGGAGTAAGCTTCACTTCACTGTGCTGCACAGTGTTTTTCCTTAAATGATCAGTCTGATGGAGGTCTTTAGGCAGAGGTGCTGACCCAGCTCCCAGTGAGCACTTTGAAAGTCTTCAATTGGGATCTGGGGATTTGTGGGACTGAGACAGTAAGTGTGAAAGTAAAACCGGAGTAGCAACAGACCTTAATGTGTTTAGTTCCTCTCCTCTCCTCTCCTCTCCTCTCCTCTCCTCTCCTCTCCTCT
>WBMY01009468.1:103179-132431 GCA_013397315.1 Donacobius atricapilla
GCGATAATGCTGCATCACTGGGCCAAGTGCTGGCCAGCTCAGGGAAGGCAGCGGGGCAGCACAGACCCCACGGGATATCCCCGCCTGGTGCCTCCCGTGCCCGTGGGTCCCCGGCGATAATGCTGCATCACTGGGCCAAGTGCTGGCCAGCTCAGGAAAGGCAGCGGGGCAGCACAGACCCCACGGATAGGTATCCCCGCCTGGTGCCTCCCGTGCCCGTGGGTCCCTGGCGTGGCACGGTGCTATGTGCGCGCCAAAGTCCCCAGAGTGCCTTACCCATAAAGCGTTCCCCCATGGCCCGCCTGCACCACCAAACCCTGTAAGTGACTGCACCACAGAGTGAAGTTCATCAAATATTCCCCCATTGTTTCCAGTAAATAAAATAAGAACAGGAAGCACATAACATTTTTAAAACAACACACAGACTCAAGCTCCACACCTATTCTGCTTCCTTTTCTCATCTGCTTGTTTAAAAACACCTCTCAGACAGAGGCAATCTCTCCACACAGTAGCAGCAGAAGCTTTTTAATGATGGGAGGGGGATTGGGGAATCCTTTCTGAATCTTTGGTCCAGGGATGCTGTTCTATCAATGCATTTTGAGCAGTGAATGCTGAATGTGGTTACATGCTGCTGTTAAAGTAAGCCACAGGTATTTTGCAATGTTTTGGGACGTACAGGAAGAAGATGGGACTATTATATGGGTCTGGGGACAGCAGGCTATCAATCTATTCTGCCAGTAGGCTGAGGGCACCCACATTTAGTCATTAACCAATGCAGAAGCCTTCATTTTTCAATGTGGTCATAACTGGATAACCTGGCTGATGAGATGATTTGTCATTTCACTGCCCCACGACAGGACAAGGTCAGGCTTCATTGCTTAGGAAAGCACATTAAGTTCTACACTCACATATATATTTATGCATGCTCTGATTTTCTGATAACTGTCCAGAATATAGCACAGAATATAACACAGACCACATGAGTCTCAGAGTGACCTGGAGGCAGAGCTTATGATTTACTGCTAACTTAGCCAGCACTAGATGCTCGTCAGGTGGGAGTTGGCAAGGAGATGGGATTTACTTTCAAATGAGACTACTGCCCACAATCCAATACATTTAACAGAGTAAAATGGATTCCTCAAGAGAGACATGCATCTGCCTAGAAAATGTCACACAGTGTTAAACCTGCAGAAATGCTTGTCTGTCTGTCTCTTAGCCTCACCATGATCCTCACTCAGTTTATTCAAGTCTCCCAGATCCAGAGGTATCCATAACAAGTCCAAAGGACTAGCATGTATGTGCAGATATGTATGCTTTAGTAGAAACTTCTATCCCAATGGAGATTCTGATTTCTCTGGAATATTCATTTGGAAGCGTAAATAATTACTCTTCAGCTGTACTTAAACATTTTTGACTGATGTTGGATTGGATCCCTTAAGTATTAAGCCAAGTAGGGAACAGAAACATGTATGTATGCAATCCACCAGTGGTTACACTACCCAGTGTATGTAAAAAATAACAAGTCTACAACCTGCCAAGGATCATTCTGGTTCTAGGGAGGTCATGATCACTCAGCACAGTTGAATAGCAGGGAGGAAAAACTGTGGAATTCACAGAATAAAACTGGTCAGAGGTCACTGCCAACAGAGAAAACTTAGATCCTCTAGTTAGGGCATGCAACCTGCTCTTGGCTTCTCTGGGAATTTCTCTGACTATTGTAACTCTGCCTGTGTCAGGTAGGCATTGTCCTCAGGACCTTCTCACCCAGATCCTCCACCTTTGAACTGCCTCTTCTGCTAAGAGTATGCTGTTATACTCTTCTTATACAGTATACTCTTAATACATCCTCAAGAAAGGCTCTTCTTTCCCTTTCCATTTATTAGAAATATGCTGTCTTACAGATCACCATTTCTGGCTGAAATGACTCAGAGCTGTAGGGGGAGGGGGCTAGAAGAGCAAGTTAAATATTTAAACATCCATTTTCACTGTGGCCATCTGGTTTGTGAGTTTTCAGCACAGAACTGGGGGTACTGAAAATCCCTGTATGGGTACTGAGAAGTAACCACACAATGATTATGCAAATCCTGCAGTATCTCTGAGTGGCCCTTGGCTTCCTGGAGTGGGGGATCTATGTCTGGCTGTGGCTTTAGAGAAGCAGCCATGAAGACATAATGTAAATCTTCTCCCCCAGCCAATCCAAATGCAAAGAGCTGCATTTGTGACAAATGAGCAGGCAGTTATGGGTCAGTAGCTGTACAGAAACTCTTGTGCTCAGACTGATTGCCACAACTTGATTTCAGTATAATTCAAATTATCTCAACTTGCTGAAGATGAAAGAGAAACTGGTCCAATATAAAAAGGCGCCTGAAAGCACAGGTTAAACCACACTCTATGGTTAAATAATATGATGGAGTCAGTAAGAAAATTCTTCCCTACTGGAAAGGAAATTAAAGGCAACAGTGACTCAAATGCCCAGAGGGGACTCAGTGAAGGTTGCCAAAAGCCAGCAGGTTTCCAAAAACTGAAGGGAACCATAAAATGACTTTGCTGTATTTGCAGTTTGTCCCAGGTTTCTTTGGGGATTCATTTTGATACAGTGTATGTAGTTTAAAATTATTAGTTATTAGTAAGTGGCACAAAAATTATGGAAATAAACACCTTTTCCTTGATGATTTTGGTTTTCCTGTTTAAAGCATTCTCTGCTAATTAATTCTTCTCCGGTGAGAAATGATGGGCAATCTTTTCCATGAGAAGTCTGTATGCGACTGGTACACTGTCTCACACGTGGATAAGAATTAAAAAATACATCAGCACTTTACCCAATGCTTTTAGAGCCTTACAACAGCAGTTACTCAAAATTAAAAGTATCCAGGTAAGATCCCTTTATTATGTAGCAGGGAACCCTTGTTGGAAATGGCTGTACTCACCATATTGAATGACTATGGCAGAAGTCTAAAGCAGAGATGATTTGTCGGAAGAACTTCCTGGCTTCTTTTGGTGTCAATCTTCCCTTTTTTACGAGATAGTCGAAGAGCTCCCCACCTGACACATGTTCTAGCACCAAATACCTAGAAAAACACAAAGACAGGATTTTTTAAGTATGTGATCACACCAGCCCCCTCACACTCAAGAGTTATATACAAACACTTCTGTTTATACGTAGTCAAGGGGAACACTTACAGAAATAACAGTGGAAGAGAATTGGAATTTTAAAATCAGGAGTGATTAATATGTTTAACAGGGGTTCTGCAAAATTCAGACCTGCCATTGTTGGATTCGGTGTCCAATGGCATAGCAAGACATAATCAGGAAGCTAAAAATTACTCCAAAGACCAGGAGGGGAAGCAGAGAATAATTTGGTATAAGCTTCAACAGCAGGTCTTAAAGCTACAGTGGAGTAAGACTCTGTACCAAGAAGCATCAGGTCCTTTAACCAAGCTGACAATTCTTTTAGAAAACAGTTGTAGCAAAGCTGCAATCAGACAGAACCAGACAGATGTCAACAAACCAGAATGAATTACGAAAAGGTGAACAGTGTACATTATTTAAAAAAAAAGAAAAAGAACTACATGTGTGTGCAGCCTATATAAAAGCTTAGTTTTTGCAGCTGAACAGCAGTGATTTGCAGGAGCAGCTGCCTGGCCCTGCGACTCACAGGTGAAAAATGTGGCACTGAGTGAACACGTGTGGCACAAAGGGGGCCTAGGAGCGGGAGAGGAAACTCCTGACCTCATATAGCACTCCTGCCAGTCACATCGCAAAGAGTGAAACCTTCTAGAAGGAAAGAACTTGCCATGGATGGACCATCTTGTTGTTTTAAGTAGGGCTAATGAAAGGCAGCCAAGCAAAGGAAAACCGTACAAATCTCTGGAAATGTTGCTTTTAATAGTGGGAGTGACAGTTTTCCCAGGGAAGTGGCAAGAACACCATCAACTGGATCCTTACGAGTTTGAATGTACTTCTCAGTCCCTGCCTCCCAGGCACAGCAGACCATACTGAACTGTATGTGCAGCATGATCCATCAACCCTTTGCCTTACAGCAGAATAGTTTTACTACCAGAATTAATCCAACTCCTCAAATTTGAGTGGACAATGAAGAATAATTAATCCAGGATACTGTCTTTTCTGTACTTCAAGCAGTATAATCTCCATGGAAATTTCTGAATTTGATATGAAAAGTGGGGAAGATTAATATAAATTTGGGGTCTTAATTAGTCCTGTTTTCAATGTTTCCAAAAAGCTAGGACAGTAGAAGGACTAAAAGCAGTTGTGGAGAAAGTAAAGCTTGCTCAGTGCCTTGAAGTTGCAAGAGTGGGACCTGAGCTCCTGGTCCATCATCATATCCTGTGTAACTTCCATGTGTCAGTTCCAAGCTACCAGACGGAGAAAGCCTTGCAGGAAGACAGACATTGGTATTGTCTTGCCAGCTAAACAAGTACTAAAAGGACACAAAAAATGGACAAAACCATAAAGTTATAAACTTGGGGGAATTAAAATTGTACTTTTGCATTTTTTGATCAAAGTTGAAACAGTTACAAGAAACATAGTAATATTATATTTTTTAAAATTAAAATTTGTTAAAAAAGAGAAGAATCTTAACTTGAAAATCCCATTTGGAATATGTGGGTTACCTTCTTTCCAAACAGATGAGTAGTTGCCTGTCTGCTGGGTACACCCTGGTAATTTGGAGATCACTGTTTATAGACATGACATTTTTTGGGCAAGTCATTCAAACACAGAAGAAAGCTGACACCCAGCACCCATGGGCACTGGGGTGTCCACATTGTCAAGTCCCAATCCTTGGTTCCTAAGCCTTGGCTAACGGACAGTCTGGTAAGGTTTGCTGTAGAATTCATTCTCCCTCTCATATTAGAGACAGATGTGGCTAACTATCCAATATGGCAGACCCAATTCTGGCATGGAATTAATCCTAAAATTCGTCTTGACAGCTTGCTGTCTCAGTGTGCCCAGCAGAAGCTGGATACAGCAGTGCATCTTGCCCCCCAAATTCAAATTGCTAGCTGCTTTCTTTTTCTGGGAGGTGTCTTGCAATGACGATTGCAGTTACAGACATACAGACATACAGTACACCCTCTACACTGGCTTCAAACAAACAGTTTTTGAAAAATACAGACCCAGCATTTCTGTCACCCACAGCAGGAACTGTGAAGCAATTTATTTTCATCAACTTCATCTTATTTAAAACACTCAACAAAAATGCACTGACACGTTGTATGAAAAATAAAACAAATTGAAAGACAGGGAACATTTACAAGGTTATTCATTTTTGCTTGCCACCTAGAAGCACTAGATATAATAATGGAAATGAACAGGGGAGAGCATTTGAAAAAGATTTGTGCCTATGACAAGTCAAGGGACACAGAGAAGCAGAGACGATGTATTCTGATCTGACAAAGCCCCCAACGTGACATGAGTGAGAAGGATGACAAACACATTCCTCAGTGGTTGAGTGCAAGAAAGAAATGCTGCAGCGATCACTCCACAAGCACTATGTGGATAAGCTGCAGCTAGGATTTGTGAGCCCAGGTTGTTATCTGCCAGCCCTATTCCCTCTGGTACCTTGTGGGGTTTTTTAGGAGAGCCCCCAACTAGGAGATTTTCTGTTAAACAAGGGCATAATTCAGCACCTGCCCCCATCTCTGTGCAAGCCAACATTCTGCTGGCACATTACATGGCACAGTAGTAGTACACTTGTTCTTTCCAAATAGGCCAACAAAGAGGGGTTTTAACATTTCCAAGTGTTGCACTGGTTCTAAGCACCACTGGACAGCTACACAAACCTCAGTAAGTGCTGCATATCTGTATCTACCCATCTGTGTGTGTGAGAGTGTACCCAAGTGACTTCACAGAAGAAGGGAATAAACACTCTGAAAAGCCAAGCAGAAAAAACAAAGGAAAGAAAGAACATTATTCCCTGGGCTGGAAAATAAGGCATACAGACACTACATCTTTCCTGAATCCATGGCACTGAAAAGAATCCAAATCTTCTGTGTTCACATCAGCATCTAAAATCCTTTACTTTGGCAAAGTGCTATAGGATTGGAAGTATGCTAATGCCAGCTCTTGGAGGATCTAGGATAAGGTAAATAACACATAGCCTGTAGGGGAGAAAAACATTAAGAAGCATTTTCATGAGTCTCCTTTCCCTTTTATCTTTCCCAAGTATGACAGGTTTTCACTTCATTATAGTACTACTTTTCCAGTTTATTCCAAGCAAGCAAGCAAGTTCTGAAAATCCCAGAATAGTAACCAGAACTTCTCTTGTATTACATTTAGAGATGAAAAGCAGCTTATTGGTGAATGAAATTTTGGGGGGGGTTTTATCCTGTCTATGTAAGATTGACAGCATCAGTCTTTCTTTGCATTGTAAAAATGTAAGAAAACTGTTCTGTAATAGCCATTGCAAGGAGGTTCAGGGAAAGGAAAGATCCAATCTCGGGATGTGGACAGTGTGGACACTACATGCTGTGATGACACAGACAGGATCTATGTTAGGACAAAAGACTCTATAAGAGCACCTAGCTCTCACATGTTGGATGCTCTGGACATACCCCAATTCGTCCAATCCTTGCATTTCACATGAGAGAAACAAGTTTTAACAAGCATTAACCTTCTGTTCTTTACTGATAGGGAACTGTGAAGCCAAGTGACTTGTCCAGGGTTACAGTCACCCAGTATTAGAGCTGGGATTAGCACCTGTGGTCCCTTGTGCCTTCTACTCCATGCTGTCCCCACCACCAATTTCCCCTTTGCCTGCTAGGACACCGGAAAAAACAGAAAACAGCAGGGTTCTGCAACTCAGTATGAAGCCAAGTGTATGTTAAAAATAAAGTCTCAATTACTTTTTCGTCACTGGATATATTCTCTAGGAGGCTGCAAATATTCTCACAGGCCACAATTCACTTTCATACACACCAAGGTCCATGTCTTGCATTATTTTCTCATATTCCTGCTACAAGCCAAGACATGAAACTAAAAATCTCCAGTTGAGTTTCAGTACTTGAAGGAGACAAGATTTGCTCTTTAAAAGCAAAGAAGCTGAATATTAAATACACGAATAATTTTGTTGATTGGAGAGGAGCAGAGAGATTGCATCCAACAGCATTCTATCTATTCCCTTTGCCATTTTTCCATCTGCATCCCATCATCACCACCTTCTCAATAAAAGATTCTGAGTTTCTAACCTCAGATGACCCACTACATATCATCAGAGATGCAAGCTTAGAATAAACCTAATTTTTTCTTTCTTTCTTTTTGGTTCATTTTATTTATTCTTTCAGGAACCAAAATAGTACATCATCAGTTTTCTTCAGCTCCTTTCTGAAGGCTCCTTGTTGCTGAGATGCTTGACAGCAGCTTGGACTTCCCATTCCCAACAGCTGCTTTGTGTGTGCGATTGTAAACTGGTTTTGTCCCAGTCTTGTTCAGTGCCAGCACAGCAAAGACTTCTCCATGATTAGATGGATTACTGTTGCACTACACTCCTATCACTTAAAACGGCAAAAAAGGGACACTTTTCATGATTATTCCTCCTTTCGATCTGGTGGACGACACTACAACTTCTTAAAAGGTGCCTTTGCCCATGCCCTAGGGAGCTTTGAGGAATAACTCAGAGAGCCCTCACTGAGGCAAGGCAGCTACATGCTACCTCCAGACCAGGACTGTAACTAAAGAAACAGGCTGGCTCTGAGCAATGGCAGGAAAAATGCTGTTAAAGAAAGACTAACTGGCACAGAGAACACCAGGACCATGCACTACCAAATACTTCTGGCAAAATAACAACAACAAAAAAACCCCAAATGCGAACAAACACACCAGTTATGATCTGTGAAGAACAAAAAGCTGTCTTTTAGCCAGTAGCAAAAATGGTGTGAGATGCTAAAATTCTTGCCAGATGGGCTTGCCTGCAGCTGCCCATCAGTGGGTATGCAGCTCTTGTTTTCTCAGGAAATTTACAAAAGACTAACAGCTACACCAATTATGTGTTTATTATTGTAAAAGTGTTAAATGGAGAGATCTCTAGATGAGAGCTCATGCTGAAACATAAAGTATTTCAGGTAAGTATTATAAATGTCAAAAATTAGGATTACCAAGAAACATTCTAATGCTCTAGGAATGGAAGTCAATTCACACATCTTGTTTTAGTTAGAGAGTAGAAGGTTTGTCCATCAGTGCTTGCAATTAGCTGTCTGCTAGGGAAGCAGTTAATAATTTATTTTTATTAAATGATATGACATTTACATAGGTAAAACATAACTTTGCTTAATCTAAACAAGTAGGTTTTCAAGTTGGTCTTCTATGTAAGCCTGAACCTACCACTGGGTACCATTACACAGCACTGGGCAATGTCCTAGAGCTTTTACTATGCCAGAATTTGACTAGATATCCATGTGGCACTTGCTAGTTTTTAAGATGCATGGCTTCAGCCATGCACTCCCAGATGCAGTTGTATAGAAAGAAATATACACAAAGACATAAAACATCAGGTGGGAATCTCCATCATAAAGAGAGGTAAGTCTTTAGTTCTCTTCTGTCCTGATGTTTATTGTGCCAACAGCTGTAAAACTCAACCTTCAGTTTTGTCACAGAATGAAACACAAACTGAAATGGCTGCACCACAAATGGTAGGGTTGACACTGCCACAACCTTGATGAACCATGGGCCATCTCCCAGTAATCCTGGCAGATGATTCACAAGAAACTGGCTACTCCTTTTGACCAATTAATTTGAGAGCTAGAAAGCTCACGACATTTCAAAGGTATCTGTCTTAGGGAACAAAAGAACAAAAAAGAAGAGCCTCTAGAAGAAAAAAGACCTGGTGATTCTCCTTCCAGGCTACCACCCTACTCGAAAAATGTCCTTCCATACATATATATGGTCGAACACATACATAGCAGGGAAGAGGTTAAAAGTTGCCCAGGCTGACATGCTCTATAGTTTTTTGACAGCTTTTTCTCTGCACTGTTTTCTATTGATTAAATAATCTCTATCAGATATGAAGCCTCTTGTTATTGGCACAGTCTATAAATTATTCAGAAGTTATATAAATTCTTATGGTGGGCATGAATTTTTAAACCCTTATTTGGCACTGGGCCAGGAGCTCTGTATATTTTTTTTTTCCGCCCCTTGCCTGC
Source organism: Donacobius atricapilla (assembly GCA_013397315.1). Lineage (NCBI taxonomy): Eukaryota > Metazoa > Chordata > Aves > Passeriformes > Mimidae > Donacobius > Donacobius atricapilla. The sequence goes on from WBMY01009468.1 coordinate 112,335, forward strand.
GAGAAAATGTGCATGTGTTAGATTTCTGTTTTCTAAAACACAATTTTAACTCGAGTTTGCATGTTTGAATGGATATTGTATTTGATTGCTGGTTACATTTGGGCATGAGCAGGTTGGTGCTTTTGGGGAAAAGAGGTAGTAAGAGATTATGCTGTTGTGCTCTGTACCTTTGATTTATTTGGGATGAAAGGTGTTTTGAGCAGTGCCCTCATGGTATGTAGTCAGGGATGCCAAGGCACTGCAGCAGCCATTCTGTGTGGGCACATGATATGGGATGTATTTAGCCAGAGGGATCCTCAGCACAGGATGGGCAGAGGTGAGACAACACTCATCAGGTCACTGCTGCAATTCTGTTAGTGACTGTATACTTCGGGGCTTTCTTCTTCAGAGCTAAGTGGCCTTTGCTGTAACAACCAGGGCCCAGACACACACAACATTGCCTACCAAAGTCTGAAAGAGAAGTCAGGCACGAGAGTGTACTGTGGCTCTGAAGCAACATCTCACAGAATTGCTCATGTCACAGAATTGCTCCACGATGGGCCTTTTTTTCCCCAAGCCCAGCATCATGGCATCCAAGCACACCTGTCAGGCAGTGAGCAGAGGATACAGTGAGGCTTTTGGATAGAGCATATTAAGACTTTGTTGCACTGGGTGTAGCATTAATTCCCACCAGGAGCTCTGCAGGCCCTGCTCTGTGCCAGGCTGGTGTCCCTCTTGTGAGATGTGACACCCTGCACCTCTTCCCTGGCTTCTGGCCAGCTCCTCGTCTCCGGGCCCACCCTGAACACCACAAACCTCACCTGCACCGGCTCCACTCCTACCACTGACTGGCTTTCTTCTGGCTACACATGCTTGTAATTCCAAACACTCCTAAAACAAGTCAACAGCAGAAGAAAAGGAGGTCAAAGTAGCTGCTTACAAATATTTTCCTTACTTCTAATCAAGGCTCAGGTAGAATGCTATTCTGCCTTCCAATCCTCTTTTATTTTCTTTCCCCATATTCACAGCACCTGACATCCCACAGCCTCATTCCCAAGGTGCACACCTACCAGAAAATTAATTTTCAGTGCTAAGACTTTGGAGCCACTCCGACTTTCTGAACTCTCCCTCTGCCTTTAGACAGGTTTCCCTGCAGATGGATTGAATGCCAAAGTCTTAGCCAACAAGAACTAAGCTAACAAGAACACACAGAACCTTTTTTCCTCTTTTCTGCATCTGCTGGCATCTTACAATTAGTTTTCAACAAAAATAAACAGAATTGCAGGAAAACTCGGCAGAAGAGGACAGGCAGCACAAAGGTTTCTGCAGACACCACCAGAGCTGTAAATCCTTGATTCCTGCTGCCATCTGATTTTGTATGAGCCAGAAACGTGAGTTGTGCACAGTCAGGAGGACATTTTAATTTTCTTATCTGGCTCATTGCTTTGCACCTTCACCACTGAAATCAGGAAGTGGTGTGTTGTGTACATTGCAATGAGATTTGGACACTTGCCCAGTGATAGCACTGTACTGATGAAAGATGAGAACAGTACTTATATTTGAAAAAGGTGCTGAGGAATGCATGGCACACTTCAGAGAACAATTGTCTGGTGTCCACTCCTCCTCTCAAAACAGATTCTTGCTTAAAATGCTGATCAAACTGGATGGCACAGATGTAAAATAAATGCTGCCACAACATTTGAAATTTGAAATCTTGAATGTGAAGATTTGAAAATCATTCAACATAAATCTGCACATATATACTCAAATATCTGTATGCAACTTGACATGGAAATTTACAGATATATATATATACACAGACATCAACGGAAAAAGAATCAAGAAATAGCAGTATTATCATCTGAAACAAAAAGGGCATGGAGTGGTCTTTGTATGTTGGTTTTTTTTCCCTATTTTATTTCCACTCCCCACCAAGCCCCTGACAGCTGAAACTACATAGTTAATCAAACAAGATCAAAACAGATAATGCCACCCCTGTTGGGAGTCCTGCAATAGAATTGTATCAGTTGGCCTTATCCCCTCTGGATAGGGAAGTTCCATCTCCTGTGGACTGTCTGATGGCCCTTAGCTTGCCATGCTAACAGCACCTCCAACAGGGGACAACTGCTTTTCTGTGATCCAAAGAAAAGCTGAATGTCCTGCAGAAAACACAGTAAATAAAACTCTGTGTAGGGTCAGCGCAGGAAAGACCTTTTTGGTACATGGCACAGAGGAAAGAGGATCATTCTCCAGGTTCACACAGCTCATCTGCAATGCAGAAATTACCAAAGGAGTGTGTCCCTCCAGTGTGTCTTACAGAATATACCAAAATTTTGTTATTATCTGTTACTGCCTTGCTCCTTCTCTTAGTATGTGCCCCATCCTGGAAGTGTTCAAGGTCAGCTTGGCAACCTGGTCTAATCAAAGGGTTCTCTGCCCATGGCAGGGGAAAGGTGGAACTGGATGATGTCTGAGCCACAGTGCTGCTGTGTTTTTCCCCTCCACCTGGATGATGGCCCTTCCAACCCATTCTATGATGATTCTATGATTTGTATTTCCCTAAAATTCCTGACTGCCTGAACTTCCTTTGTCAAACTGACCAGCGCACACACAAGTTTTGGTAGTCCACTGATCATTCCCCATACCAGGCCACTTTGATTCATTTTGATCTTTAAAACAGGGAGGACAAACCCCTATCCTGACTGTTTTGTCAATTGACATTATATGATCAGAGAGAGGGAGGCATTGATTGTCTGTAGCTGTTTCTAAGTTATCTATTACTGTGGACTCCTAATCTTGCTTGAAGGCCATCAGTGTGATCGTACAACAAATATGAAATAACTCAACTGTCAGTAATATTGTTCATTTAGCCAACACAATATGTATCTGAGGCTGTATGTCACTTACAGAGAGCCACAGTGCTGCTGTGTTTCTCCCCTCCCCACCCAGATGTGTAGTCCACAGTCTTACTAAATAAGACAACTCAAAATGATGGATAAAGAGATGGAATAATAGATTTCATAGCCATCTCCACCTCTCCAACTATCTTGGCAAAAAGAACCCTACCAAAATAAACAGGAAAAGACTGCTTGGCTAACACACATACGCTAACAGATTTTTATTATTATATTTTAAAAATCATTCTCGGTGTTAAATAAACTGTGGAAAAAGGATTTGATTCATGATTGCATTAGGAATCTACTCAACCAAAGCCCCTTGTAACAAATTAAATCATAAACTAAAAGTCAAACATGATTTGTGAAATTAACAGTTATCGAGGAAATGCTCCCCAGTGCTGCATTGTGATTAGTCTCTGGCTTCTGAAGTATCACCCATAATTCATGAGCTCCTCTGAAACCATGCCACTACTGCTAGTGCTGGAATGGCATGCATGATGGAAAGGTGCTGCCACAACCAGAGAGCAGTCCCTTTCCTGATGCTGGTGAGAACCAGAGGCCACTGTGTCTTATTATTTGGAAAGGTACATGCATACACACTCCTCAGCCCCCACGCTCTAGTAACACCTCGGCCCTCTGCAGGCACTCTCCTCCACCTCTCAGATTTATCAAAAGCCACAGCTGTTTCTAATTTTGAACACGGAGGTTTGGCAGAAGCTCTGCATTGTGCCCTTTCTTTAAAATAGCGACTAATAAAAAATGAAACTTAATTAACAGTCATTGGTTCTTTCAGAGTCAGTGTCTTTCAGCAGAGGGATTCAGTGCCTTTGCAGGGGGATGCAGACAGCTTAATCTTGCTGGCAGAGGAGCTACAGCACAAAGCATAGTGATTGTTAAAAGCTAAATGGTCATTGGCAAAGCACACTTTGGAGCCCAGTGTTTTTTAGAAGCCAGGATATCCAGACATAGCTTAAAGATATAGTATGCTTTCCTTTTCAAGGTGATTTTCATCATGAAGATGTTTTCCTGCCAATAAATGCAGTTTGTTTTTTTTTTTTTTTTAATAATAGTGTAACGCCATTCCCACTGCTCTGAGCACCAGATATTTTTCACAGGGAGCAAAATAGCCCCCAAGTCTTATGGAGCAAAGAAGGAAAGCTCAGCTTCTGTCTTCACATGCATTCAGAGCAAGAAGAAAGCTTCAGCACCTCTAGAGCCCTCGTGGCCTTTCTTCTGCATGTATTCATACATTGTCACCACTGCCACCATCAGCTGTTTGCTCTGTTCATACAGGAGTGTGTACTTGTGTGAGTGTACCTAGGGTTACACAACACAGAAATCACGAAGAAGGACATTCCCTCTTTTAATCAAAAAAGGGTCTCATCCCCCGTTGAACCTGAACACAGAGAAAATGTCCTCTGCTTCTCTTTTCAGGATTAAAGGAGAACGCACTCTCAGTAAAGCCTGATTTCCTTTTGCTGCCTCTCTGCACAGAGAGGCTGTGTTAGGCCTGGGCCTCTGTCCTCATCTGTGGCAAACAGGGCTTCATGGAGCCGTGACCATTTATGCCACTGAGGACACAGCATTCAGCATGCAGCTCTGAAAACATCTGAGCCAGCCTCCACGCAGTGCCTGCACAAGCTCTTTCTGGCAACTGCATTCCACCACGGCTGGCAGGCTCTGCCCCAAAGGAGGAGGGGGGATCCAAAGGAAATTACTGCCTGCTCCACTAAGCTAGCCCTTAGGCAGAGAGGCCTCGCTTCTCAGAATAGGAATTCATTGCTCCAGTAACAAGACTGGATGAATAGTCCATGAGGGACTGTTACCTCCATTCAACACACTTTCTTTGGATAAACAGTCATTCCCTTCTTGTGTTGAGACGCTAAAAAGAGGTCGCCAGTGGATAATGGCTTTTAAAAACTGTTTAATCTTTTTTAACCACTCTCTTCTACCTGTAATAACCAGTTAAAAAGCTGGAAAGAGCAGAGTTCCGTACTGGATCACCCTTTTCTATTTGGAGAACATTGATTTTTTTTCCTGTTGGACCAAGATTAATGTGGCCTGTTTGACAACAGATACAACACATTTAGTGCCCTAAATCAAGCTAAAGTGATTGTCTGTGGACAACATCCTTGTCTGCCCTACCTGGCACTGGTAAAGATGTGGAGAAAAAAAATTCTTAAAAAAAAAAGCTTTGCTACATAACTGTCACTGCAGAACCATGAGGGGATTACAGTGGCCCTTAAAACAAAAATCTGTTGCTGATGGGACAAATTTAGTTAGAGTTGAGGGCTTCAATGAAAACTGTTAGACAAAGGAGGTTATCCAAATTATCCACTCTTAAGTCTCTTACAGCTTTGATTCAAAGTGGTTCCAGATCTTACAGACACAAACCTTCCTTCTCTCTTGCTATTTTAGAGAAAAGATTGCTTCGTCCTCTTTCTTCTATTATAAGTAGGAAAAGAAACAGCATGTAAGTTTCTTATAAGTAAAGGTTCACGCCAAGAAAGATATTGAGGTGCTGGAGAATGTCCAGGGAAGGACAATGAAGGGTCTAAGGCACAAGTCTTGTGAGGAGTGGCTGAAGGAGTTGGTATGTCTCGCCTGGAGAAAAGCAGGTTCAGTGGAGATCTTACCACTCTCCACAACTTACTGAAAGGAGGCAGTAGGCAGGTGGGGGTCAGTCTCCTTTCCCAGTTAAAAAGTGATAGAATGAGAGGAAATAGCCTTAAATCACACCAGGGAAGGTTTGGATTGGATATTAGGAACAATTTCTTCACTGAAGGGGTGGTCAGGCATTGAAATGGGCTGTCCAGGGAAGTGGTGGAACCATCATTCCTGGAAGTGTTCTAAAAACATGTAGATGTGGCACCTGGGGCCATGATTTAGTGGTGAATATGGCAGCAGTAGGTTAATGGTTGGACAATGATAAATTTTCCAACCTTAATGATTCTGTGGATGTACAGAAAAGAACATGAGAAAAGCCAGGGAAATAAAGACTGTTCATTCCTCATTCAAATACCAAACATCACACAGATACCAGCAGAGGGTAAAAACATACCTGTTCCATTCTTTCAGAAATGTTACCAAGTTCCAAAACCCTAATCTCCCTCCCTCCCTTCTTCCCTCACTCCCTTTCCTCTTCCTTCCCTTCCCAATTCCTCTGGCAAAAGCCAGTAATACCTACAAATATTTTTTATTTTCGTAAACATCATGCAGCTTTAAAACGTGGGGATGTTCTATCAACTTCAGGATGGCTATTTCCCGCTCCACCTGGAAGAAACAAAAAGAAACAGAGAAGATCAGAAGCTGGGTCTTATAATACATTAGGTATTGTCACACATTTTCTTTCCATTTATCCATTTTCCACTCCTCTTCATATACAGAGGATATGGGAAATTGTGACAATGTATCTTATTTAGCACTTACATAATTTAAGGAAAATTCAATTTATTCAGCCTCAGCACTCCCTGCCCCGCAGAACCAAAAACCAGCAAAATTTCAAGGTTGAAAGAAAAGTCCCAAATCTACCAAAGAAAATTAGCTGTGGGAGTTACATGAGCATTCAAGGCTGTTCCTGCCTCACAATCCAAAGCTAATGACATATTCTTGAAGTACAGAAACTCCATGATGCCACGTAGGGCTCTCCAGACCTCCCACAGCCACAGGTGTGGCTGCTCTATGAATTGCATACTCAATTAATGTTAGAAAATCCCCATCCTGAAGAACTTGCCACTTGCATGTGGGGGAGAAGATACACAGCTGTGTGATTTTATAGCTCCAGAACTGAGGCACAGAGAGGGAGAGAAATATAAGAAGTGACATAAGAAGTACAAGGCACAAGAAGAAATTAAACCAGATTACCGGAGACGCAGTGTTCAGAGCCTTAAGCACAAGACTGTGCTTTCCCTCAATTCCCAGTCTGCCCAAGTGTGGCTACTTCCAAGGGTATGTCTTCAGTGCTGAGTTAACAAGTTGTGACTAAGTCCCTGCAATTAGTGCAAGCCCAGTTCTCACCCAAAATTCCTATCATGACCACTAAGGGTATTCATTAGAGATGGAGTCAGTGCAATTCCTCAGCTGTTAGCAAAATTGCTCTGCTGCTTGAAACCACACTGTACCTCCTCTGATTTGACCTAGGCTAAGTTGAATGGTGTTAATGTAGCACTGTGGAGACTCTGGATATGTGAAATAAACTCTGCAACAAGATGCAGTCTAAGCATTGCACAGTTGGGCATGCCAAATTTCAAGGAATCCACAAAGGCAGGAAAAAGACCTAAAGCAGTAAACAAGGACAACCAGGTAGGATTTTTTTCTAGTCCTTTAAATAACTGATTGTCCCGGAGCTGCTATACTGACAAACAAACCATGAACAAACTATAAAACCGACCCTTAATGTCTCCCGTGCAGGGATCAGATGAGTAATTAGGAATTTGCCCCAGTACAGCTTTAGTTCTTGATGTCCTTTAACTTCCTGAGAGAACATCTTCTGCTAAGCCTGAACACAGACAACTTTACCTGAATGCCAGTAAGATACTCTGCAGGAAATTAGAAAGTGGTAGTTTGCAGGACTATGCAGAGGAGGATTTCCCAGCATGTTGGTTACCACAGATTTCTCTTCCTCTACAGCACCACATAAAAACAGCAAAAGCAACTTTTGCACTACATCATCATCCTTAGCCTTCCTCACATACCAGGATGGAAGAAAAAATATTTGAACATGTGCCAATCTCAGTCTTTCTTATTCCTCTCTGCAGAGTCAAAAGTCATCTGAGAGATTCCACTTCCACACTTGGGATCTCTGAAAATAGCTCCTTCAGAGAAGTGGGGAATACATTTAAACATGCATGTATGCAGTTCAGCACCGCCAGAACTGCTAGGAATTCAGTGATACACAGTGCTTGATGGTGACAGCTCTGTGGGTGTTAACTTACTTATGACCAGCACTCTGATGGAAAGCTACTTGTACAAACAGGAAACAAAAGTCGGGTAGGCTTTAGCTGTTCAGCTATTTCACCACAGACCCAGGGGTTAGCTAGTTTATTCCATTTTTGCCTCCTCTTCAAAAAAACCTGTTACTCTTCTCTCTTACAAGATATGCACTGATACTTGCAGAGGGCTTGTTCAGCCCTATAATTGATAAAGGTTGGATTTGCTTCAAAATGAGGAAAAACAAAACAGAAGAAGCACTCACTCTCACAACACTCTCCCAATAGTACTGAGATTCACCATCAGCAACATGTACTACAGCTGCTCAGAAACTGCAACTTCAAAGAGGTTCCTTATGCATGGGAAAGAACAGGTATTTCATGGGGAATGCGACCAGTGCACTAACTATGACAAGGATAATCCAACCCCACTCTTCCTCCTGGGGATACCCTGCCTATGAAAACTACAGGTCCCTGCAGATGGGCTGTGTAACTGGTGCTTCACTTCAGAGAAACCTCTTGGTTGGTTCAGTGGCAACATAAGTTCAGACCAAGTGAGTGATGGATGGCAGCATCCAGTCAGGGTCCTGCTTGGTTACTGTCCTAAAGTATGAGAAGAGGCAGTGACTTATGAGTACCACTTGGAGGAGGGAATTCAGCTACAGCACTGTGTGCCTTATGTTTGGTAACAGACAATCAGAATAGAAAGGCAATATCTACTTATGACCCACAGATTTATTCCAGGAACCAACTGAAAAGAATTAACCCAAGTTGCTTTTCTTTCATCATAAGCGTGAGTGTAGAAGGTTCTATGCCTATTTTTAAATTCCTGGGAACAAAATCCTAAGAGACCTCCTACAGTTCTGGAGGTCTCAGTTTCAAGCCAGGTACGTAGAGAGCATCTGTCTTGATGTGCCTGGCAGCATATGACTGCAGTGTGTTCAGTTCAGTGGTGTGTTGTCTGCGCCAGTCAGCTCTCCACAGTCTGCTACCTCTTCTATCTGTAAACCAAGGACAAAACTGATCTACTCACCTCACGTAAGACTTTCAAGTAATGCCCTTCAGTGAAATAGCATTTGTGAAGGAAAAATGTCATTACTGTTACTTCTCGTAGTCCAGGACTTTGTCCCATGCAGAGGCACAAGACACGAGTGGTTGTACTACTTTAGGATCTAGAGATTCCCAGCTCTCTAAACAGCAGTCTGATAAAGCTCATCCTCAAAAAATCTTACAGCAGTGTCCTGCCTCTTTCTCCTTTTAAAGCAAAACAAGAGTTCAGAGAAATATGCAACAGACCACCTCCGCAGAATTACTACTGCAGTCAGTACTGATGGGTGACTCCCCTGGATCCTGTTAATTTTTTATATCCCTACAAAGAAGCCAGTAATTTATACAGGTTGGACACAGACTGTGGATCTCAATAGTGATGTCACTGACACACAGCTCAGGAGGACCTAGCAGCCATCATGTCACTAAGAAAGGAGAGGTATCTGTACTCATTGGCAAAATAAGAGAGGCCTGAAATAGCATGCAGCTTTGCCTTCTTCCCCAGAGCTTTGCCAGCCCCTGGCATGTCTTTTTTGCACAACCCTGTGTTTGCAAGCCATGGAATGCTGTCCAGCTCTGAGCTGGCAAGGACAGGGGAGAGGAGAAACCCTGCAGGGGTGTTTGCTTTAATGCACATGCAATTATCAGAAAGCAGGGCAAGCTCAGAATAGCCTGTCTAGGGAGGCTCAGAGCCTGTGATAAACAGGAAACATGGAGAAACATTTGCCTAATGGTTAAAAGAGGAAGGGATAAAGCAAAGCTTTTCTGTTGCACGAATGCTGGTTCACATCACCGGATCCCAACTAAAGCCAGAATTGCCTCATGCCATGGTGGGCTACTGAATGTGTCTTGAAACTGGGAGAAACAGCTGTAAAAGGCTGTGCTGGGCAAAAGGAGATGCACTGGTAACGTGTGGCTGTGCAGGTGCCATGCAGGTGCCAATTAGAGGTTCTAAAAATCTGTGCAGGAGGTTGATTTGACAGGATGCTCCAGTGATTCGGTTAATGATGAAGTGCAACACAGGGGCAACATGACCCTTAGAGAAATCATGCAATACTTTCCATCCCTCTCCTCCAGATCTATTTCACTGTCATTCTCCCCCAGAGGAAGTCACATCTCTCTGGTTTAAACTGATCTTGTCAGCAAATTTACATTGGCAACAAGTGCTCTGCTCTCTTGCCTTTTGGGTCAGGCACACAGGGTGTTAATTCATGTAGAAGGCAAGGAGGGCAGGTCAAGGGAGGCTGATAGTTTGTCTCAGTGAAGAAGGAAGTTTTCTTTTCTCTTGCATTCATTAGCTCAGTACCTATTGGATCAGTCATGACTCATCTGCTCCTTGAAAAATGAGGCTCACAGTAGTCTCATATTACCAGGATGTATTTTATCTACCAAACCTGTGCAAGCACTATGCAACAACCATTGCTAGCAGTTTCTCAAAGTACACCTACATGCAAAAAACTGGGGGACACCAGATGACATTTCTCTTTGGAAGCTTTGAAGCTCACCAGCAGCACACCAGAAAGCCCTCTCTTTCTCCATTAGCATCAGTAGCTCCATATGGCTCAAAACACTGGCTTGAGAAGGAATTCCAGAGCTGCAGAAATGGTGAAGGGCAGCAAAGCCCTGCAGGATGCAAACATGTTATGCCGTTTTCCCTACTCATAGAGTAAAATGGTGCAGAGAGGCAAAGCATGGTAGGTTTTCCTGTGGAAATCAAGCTCCTCTCTAATGTTGACCCTACTTTGAGGTAACTAATGAAATACTTTTCAGAACTCATGGCTGTCCCTCAGACGAGAAACTCATCCAGGACATGACCTTTTCTGAATTTAGAATTCTCTTCACTCAGACTGAACTTCAAAGGATGCAGAGATTTGGCTGCTTATCCAACTCCTCAGGCTAGAACTCAGGTTGGAAACCTCGTACCAGAGCACCTACTTTCTCCAATGTCTGGCCTGCTGTGCAGTAATTTGCATTTCCATGATGAGGGCCCAGAAAGCAGAGTAAATCACTCTGGTATTTCACTGAGTTGAAGTGGCAAAACTGAGGGCATTTCATAGGAAGAAACTAATATCAGGTTCTCTGAAAAGTCTGTGTTCCTGCCATAGAGAAATATCTCAGCAAAATACCTGGGGTTTTATTAATTTGGTACTTATGCTTTCATGTTATGTGGGACGGAAAGTTAAAAATGGTGAAAAATGCCTGGCTTTGGTGAAGACTGTCCAGGTCACCTGTTCACTCTTGACCATAATGACAGAAATAGGCTACTCCTGAAATCAGAAGAAAACAGCATTAAAGCAGAAATGGCTTTATGCAACAAGTAACTGCAGGCCCATTATGCCCTGTAGGATCATCACTGCTGTGATGGGACATCATTCCTCCAAACAGATTAAGCCATTACCAGATCTAAGCAATACCAGAACATCTAATGCATTATATCAGTTGCATCCACAATTTCTATGGGAGCACAAATAGAGTTGAAATGGAAAAAATATCAGGGTTTAAATGATTAAACATTAAAGTATCTTCCTCTGCAGCTCTGAATTTGGCTGATTTTTTGCTTAAAATAACCCTTCATTACCTTTATCCAAAACTTATTCAGTAGTCTATAATGAATGCAAATGGAGAACCACGAAAGTTGTACATCTGTGGGGAGTATTTCTTGCTGCTATCATCACCATTAACCTCACATGTCTGAATATACTGAGCCAGATTCAAAATGTATTCAAGTCAACAAAAGACATCAATTGACTTAAGTAGGATTTGAATCAGACCTTCTAATGATCATTAAGAAATCTTCTGGAAGAAATCTTCTATTACACAATTTTGACTAATTAAATGTTTTAACATGAATTCAGGTTTTCTAGTACTAGTAATTACAAGAAAATTTTACAAAAAGTAGGTAAGTGAGGGAGGAAACTAGACTTAGATCTCCATAGAATCAGACAGCTAGACAATGCTTTACAAAATACTTACAACAAACAGACAAAATTACTGGAAAGCTGAGCAATTCCTCATTTTACTGAGGACTCTATTATGGGCTCATTCCACCACAATTTTTGTTTGCATATGTGCTTCTCAAAGCCATTTCTCCATAAATGGAAATGAAAATAGGTATGTGTGAGAAGCGAGATGCATATTTGATTTTAAATTTTGCATGTACAGACTTCTATACCATGAAGTTTTAGGTGGCCAATTTACTTTCCACAAACTAGTATTATACCAAAATGTCCATTTCTGTTTGCCTTTTTCCATAGTCCCTTCAAAACTGCAACTCTTAAATCACCACTGAATTTCAATATTTAGCATAAAGTCTGAGAGTATGAAGCTGACTGGATGGATGCTGGTCCAGTGTTAATTTTCTTGGAAATCCTTTCTGCTGTTGCCAATGCACCTCCACAACAGGATTCATGGCCTGGCCTGACACACAGATTCCAAGGTCTTGAAGGGACAGATCCTACAGGTTATCCAGCTATGGAAAATCCTATCCAGGAACGTCATGGTTTAACTCTGTAGTTAACACCTGCCGTGTTCCTCAGGGCTCTGCCATCAGCTCCCGAGTAAATATGGCACTTTGACTTATCTGCAGCGTATGCTGCTTTAAGGAGCATCAGGGCTTCATGCAAGAGACACTGATGGGAGCTGACAAGGAGTGGATTTATTCATTCAGCACTTGAGATGATCTGCTGCCCGGTGGTACACAGCTAACGAGTGACTGACACACAAGTCTCTGCCAGCAGTCTGCAGAATAGGCCCCTTTCACTGGAAGGCAAATAGCCTCCCTGTGCCTCCTGTCACCTTCAGTGAGTGCCACATCCTGGCTGCCATCGCCGAGGAGTGCAGGACACAGGACACAAACCTGCAGCCACTCTACAAGAGAAGTAACCTGATCTTTGACTTGCTTTTCTTTTTCCTTCCTTATCTTGGCTTTTAATGTTAATGTACACAGCGCTTTCTATAACTCATGCGCACCCAGCCTGGCATTTATGAGAAACCTGCCAGCCCCATGCAGCAGCCACAGCCAAGTCTGTGTGAGCCCTGGTAACCACTGCTCCAAAGCAGCACACTCAGTCCCTGTGGTGTGCACAGCCCTCCTTCCGTGCCACATCTACAGCGCTCACCCCAAATGCAGAACTCTAAGTCCAGTCCCCTCTAGCAAGGCACAGAATCAAAGAATCACTGAGTTGGAAAGGACCCCAAGGGTCATTAAGTCCAACTCCTGGCCCTGCACAGGACACCCCAAGAGTCACACCATGTCCCTGACAGTATACTTTACCCAAACACTTCTTGAGCTGTCGGGCCTGGTGCTGTGACCACTTCCCTGGGCAGCCTGTATAAAAATGTGTGCTGGGTTCGTTTCAGGGGTATATATGGCCCTGTGCAGGAAAGGAGTGCAATTCATAAGCAATTTTCCCCCAGCAGAAGTTACTTCTTCTGAAGAGAGAAGGTGCAGCCCTGAACATTTAATGCCTTGTGGGCTGCTATGCTAAGCTACAGAAAGACAGTCACTCCACTCAGAGAAATAAGCTGTAAAATTAAGGGGTACAGAGAATTCAGCTTCAAATAATACAGGTGCAGAACTTTTATATTATTTGAGACATCACAGATTTAATATGGGCAATACCAAACATAACACTGGAATGCTGAAGCCAAAAAGTGTATGGAGAATGCATAAGATGCTGAATTCCATTAAGGAAATATGGGCAAGCACAAAGGAGTCTGTATAGCACAGCACAGCAAAATGTTCTGCCAAGAATATGGTGCAGAGTTTCTGAGAGCATTGGTTGAGGATATGATAAGGCAGAGGGGTTCCCAAGAGCATCTAGGAATGGGACTGGGACAGTGAAGTGATGCTGACTGTACCATGGACTGGATCCTTGAGGGAATCCACCATCGATAGGAAGAGAAATTTAAAAGCACAGTTTTGGAAAAACTTCAAAGGATGACTTCTCTGCCATTTCTTATGCATCTCAGCTAGCCTCTTTCTCCCTCTTCCTCTTTTTCTCCATTAGTCACACTGGCCTTGTTTAGCTCTTTGGCATTGTCTTACACAAATGTCCTTTACATTTTCTGTAATACTCTTCCACAAGCAGTCAAGGGGATTGGTGCTATTCTCTTCTCTACATCTTTCCTTTTGGCCATCTCAGATTCCCTTAGAAGATATAAGACGGGTAACAAATGCTCCGGGAGAGGACAGAACAGCTGAAGCTCTGCAGAGACTGGAGGCAGAATTCCAGACTCCATTCTTGCCTTGCCCTTCTCCACAAGCTTAACAACACCACTGATTTCAAAGAGCGGAAAATAGATAATATGACTTTTGTTATTCTGGTATATTCTCCTGTCATTCACTTTTGGTTGCCCCTTAACTCTTTAGATAGATATTCATATATATTTGTCTATTAGGATCTCATTTCAGCTGGATTAATAAACTGAGTGAGGTGCTAACAGCTGATGTCTAGAGGGGATTCTCCAGCCCAGTAGTCCCTCACAGCTGGCAGTGACAGAAGCAGAGTCTGAACCAACCCACAGCTCACCCCTTTGTTCCCAAAATATGGTGTTGAAGCACAATTGCACCTCCCAGAGGGACACTCTCTCAGACAAGTAGCAGCATGGACCTCATCCAGGAACTGTGAAAAGGCCAAGGGCAACACATATTCACAGAGTTCATGTTTGTACTTTGCTTTGCAGTAAAGAGGGAGCCTTGAGGGGAGGCCTGGCAGCTGCAAGCAGAGGCATCAACAGCTGGCTCTCTGCCAAACTGTGAAGGCAGTGGCTGGCTATCCAGGGAGGCCAAGCAACCCTGCAGCCCAGTTCTTCTGCCCCAGCAGGTTGCCAATAGTTTCTATCACCCTGCAGCATAAATAGCAGCTCCCACCTCATGTGCACCAGCTCTACATTAGTACTTCCAATGTCCATTCCATCTTAGGGACACTGATCCCAAGAACTACTTATTCTTATCTGTGATAAGAAATCAGTCTGCTCTGTCCATAATTCTGCCCCTAGTGTGTCTCTCTAGTGACATGACCATATCTGGTGTATCTCTGTAATGACATGAACCCGTGCTTCAGTTCCAGCCATCCCTGCCTACTGATCTGGATGTGGGGTTTTAACTTTTTCATGGAGACCCGCCTCAACCACAAGCATATTTTTTCATATCTTGCAAAACAGGGCTGAACAGCATGGGAAATCAGCAGTAACCTCTTAACGTCTTTATCTGTGGGCTACCTGTTTGTACGTAGCCAACAGCAGATGAGCTCAAAGTCTGTTCTCTCAGCTCTGGTGATTCACACAACAAAATGAGTGGCCTCAGCCTCAGCTCCAGGTCAGGAGTAAACTACTGGTGGACAATTAAGTAGCCATCATAAAACGTTGCCCTCCCTGCACCTCAGTTTGGAGAAAAGGCACAAGCTTTCAAGATGATGCTAGCCCTGACACAACAGCTTTGTCCATGGTGCCTGTCACTTCTTCCATCACATCAGGGATACAGCAAACACAGCAGCACTGTTTGGGAGTTTTCCATTGGGGTTTAATCTTCAAAAGAATGACTAATAAGGCAGGAATTGAAGTACAAAGCAAGAGGCAGAAAGAGAGAAGAGGAAATAAAATTGCCTGGTTTTCCTCAGTCTTGAGGCTGCCTGTGCTCACTCCCTGCCTCTCCTCAGGTTCAGCTTGCAATAGAAAACATTACAGCAAGACTTGTACTCCCCTCAGTGAAGACAACATCTTCCTCTGTTTTGTACAAGCAACAGAAGCTGTAGACAATTAGTCCATTGCTGCCATCAGCAACCAGGATCTCTCACAGCTGGGAGTTTAGAGATCAAAGACAGCAACGAAGGAACATTTTGTTTCTCAGTTATTTTATCTCTGCTCTTCTCATATCCTTCTCATCACACACCAGTCCCTTATTGCTGGAGGTGCTGATGACATCTTGCAGACTATCAACATCAATATCAGGATCAAGAAGCCTCTTGGGAAGGAAGGTTTACAAACAACATTGTAAAGATAGTTTCTCAAGCATCTCAAAACAAGTGATGGGGATTAAGCTAAGTCATTCCTTCTCCTCATTGTCTGAGCCTACTTAGGAATGGAGACAACTCTGAAGACAACTCTGGCCATATCCACCATATGCTCTGGCATTGAATATAATACTTTTTTACATCTTCATTATGTTTTCTAATACATTATTCAGTCAGGTCAGACTTCCAGAAGCACTTGGCATTGGCCTAGCTCCTTATCTCAAAGTCAGTGGAACTCTTACTATTGATTGAGACCAGAGCCACCCAGTAATGACTGGCAAATTCCATCTTTACGTTCTAGGTCTCTAGAGATGGGTCTTGTAATACAAGGCCTGCCTTTCTATTTATGAATCTGCGCCTCAGATGTTACTTCTCAGATCCTGCAGTATTTCAGAGTTGTTCTGAGTTCTAACGGTGAATTCTTCAGTTTCAACATACTAAGCCATAGCCAAACATATTCCCTACCCTAAAACAGACCCTCTTTTCCACATAATGACAACCACTTCTACAGTATGGTCTTGAATTACCTGTGTCACTCCAAAACAACATATATTTTTATGACAAGAGTTGTGTTGTACTGCAGTGCAGATGCGCCCATCAACACAGCATTATTGCATAGAGATCAGAGAGAGCAGTGAAATAAAGGCACTTTAAATTTGAGAAGGTGGTATTTTTATTATTTCTCAAGAATTTGTGGTAGTGCATCTTCAAAATAGTCAAATTAGGTGCCATTATTTGAGTCTCTTCCCATTCCTTTATATCTGTCCTATGTATCACATCTAACACAGAATTCACAGCTATTTGGCTTTTGATGAAGAGCAAAGACAGGCTGCAACACTTTGGTACATCTGGTGAAAACGCATCACTAAAAAAGGTGCTAATGACTCAGAAACTACATAGGTAAGGCAACAGGAAAGTTTCAACGTTTAGCAAATTAGCTTAATTCTCTGAGGACAATGGACTTGGATGGACATGCTTCTTCCAGTTATTCCTGAAAGTGCAGAGAATGTATTCCAAAAAGATGAGAATTTGAAAACTGGGGTTCCCTTAAATCATACCACCTTAGGCCTGTACACCTTGGGATGCTTTGGCACCTATACAGGCATCCTGCTTTCACAATCGAATTCAAACTCCCTTGTACATGCCAGATACTTAAAAAACCCCCACTTATATGTGCAGATTGAAAAGTGCTCACAAAAAATTTGCCGAGAAGATGGCAGGCTAAATTTGAAACCGGCAATATTTGAAATGGACAGCTGGGCTAGATGTAACCCCCTCTCACCCCAACTTTTCAGTGTTTTCTTCAAGAGATCACATTCATCAGTCAGCTGAACCTTATTCCCTAATGTCTGGAATATGTGAAAAACAACCTGTGAATCAGGGAACTTTCCAGTACTCAGCATTACGGTCACAACAGAGTTTTGGAATGAAAAGGCAAAGGAGGCTGTTCATGTCATCCTCTCTTTACAGAAAGGAAAACCAATTACCTCTCTTTATGAGACATAATTAGCTCCCTTCTTTCCAATGGAGAAAGCCTTTCCCCAAGCTTATACTGCCTCCCACACAAACACAGTACAGACAAAAAAGCAACCAAAATCTTGCTGAGGCGGATGCCATGCTGAGGAAACCCAGCAGTAACCTCAGATATGAAGAAACAGTGCCTGTGCTGTGAGGTTCACGTGTTGAATCCTGGCTTATACAAATGTATTTGTGATGAAAGTAGCACAGAAACACTTTCCTTGCACCATACAGAACTCAGAGTATTAGCAGCTGGTAAGGAATTGTGGTGATTTTAGGAAGCCATCTCTCTTCCCTGCAGAGATCTACATAACCATTAAACACAGTTTTTCCCTTCCTTGGTAACAGTCTTACTCCATCACAAGTAGACAACTTGAGGGTTATCCACAGTTTTGTCCTGTCCTTTGGCATTATTCTGTTGCCCATGCGTTCCCATATTTAGAGGAGGGCAATGTTACACATCCAAACTGGAAGCCTGTTCTTTATTTTAGAGTGCATTCCTTATGCTACCACAGAAGCCACATAAAAACAACCATATTCTGTGAAATCCTAGAGACTGTGAGAACCCTTTTTTTGACTGTTCCTCCTCGGGTTTTGCATTCTTATTCTTGCTAACGTTTCCAAATTGTTAACCACTTTTTTTTCTAAGGCAGGAGTGATTTTACTGGCAATTTTCCACACATTTTCCATGTTCCCTTCAGGATGGCTGGGGACCTGGAACTTGTAGAAAATGTTTTACTTCCATTTCAAGAAAGTGTTTGAAGTGCATGCTTAGGCTACACGATGACTGTATAGCAATAAAAGCAATAAAAGACGGAGAAGTTATGAAAGAAAGTGAGAAAAAAATCACCTTGCAAGTTCTAGCAAACCTCTGGGAGAGTAACACACTTAGTTTGAAATGGTGGCCAATGTGAATATTTTTGGTGGCCGACCGGGAAGTGGGGATAGTCTTTACTTCTGACCCGTTAAACATGCATTTTGCAAAGCTACTTTTTTGACGAGATTCCTTTGGACATGTCTTCATTTATTGTCATCCCTCTTCCTTCTACGGGAACAGTGACCTGTTTGAGAAACCTGGGATGTCTCCACAGGGTCTAATTTAGCACTCTCCAGGCTTACCAAGATCCCTGGAGCTCTCTTGTGTCTCTCTGATCTCTTATCTTGCTCATGATCTGCAAATGATCAGTCATGTAAAGCCCACAGGAGAGGAGGCTGCTGCCTACCTACTGATGGTCTGAGTTTGTCAGTTCTACCTTCAAACAAATGAGCAAAGCTTCACTTACTGAAAATATACAGAAAGCTCTGATACACTCTTATTAAGGAACTATGAAGCAGTTCTTTATATCTGAAATAAGCAAAAGAGGAAAAAATCTAACAGCACTCCCTTAAAAGTGTTTGGAATATTTTCAAATGAGGTAATGTTCATTGGAGAGAGAAATAAAATGTGTAGTACATAGCTGTGTCCTCTCTTTGATCTTAACTGTAATGGCTCTTCCTTAAGCTTTTCCATGACAAGAGTGGATGTTCTCCAGGACTCCAAATGGAAGTCAGCAATTCCAATCAGCTCCTTAATGGGATCACTTCAATGGTGGTCTCCTTTAGACTTGAGGATACACCAGAACACCCAGTTTGCAGCAAATTTCCTTCTGGGAGAAGAGTCTGAAGTTACAAGAGAACCCAGGACCTCAGAGGTGACACAGGACTGTAAGAATCTGCAGAGGGTTTACATGAGTGAATGAGTTTGAATTTCAAATGTAGGCCAGAAGCAGCCTGCCCAGCCTAATTTTTTCTCCCTTGTACTGTTTATTCAACCAAAAGGATTTTCAGACGACCTGAGGGGATTGCCTTCATGGGTGAGTGTGCATTTTACCAGAAGTCCTATTTGGCAGAATGATTTTTATTGTAAGCATTTTGGTTCTGTTGCTCCCGCTGCGTGCTGCTTTTCTTGGCCTTCTGGCTGCCTCCAAATCCTGTGCAAACTTCCCTTTCCACAGCACACCAGGGATCCAGCAGATGCACCAACTACGTAGCTGAACAATCATTTTATGCCTCAAGCAATGCCAAACAGTTTCTTGTGCAGCTTAGGAGGGCATATACTGCTGCTCTGCTACAGAAAACCAGGGTGCACCTTCATTTTGGTTGAAATGCCACCTGCATTTTACAGGAGTGATCCTGAACCAGCCAATGAATCTGGCAAGGGTTTAAAACGAGAATTTAATTTTATTTTTAACTGAGGTTGGAGAATTTCCTTCTTTCCTTTTTCCCTTCCCCTTACGACACCTCTTTAAATAGAGTTGCTTTCCCCAGCCCCAAACCCACCTAATGCCAAGGGGTCAAGCTATGTTTCTTGAGTCCTTTGTTCACCTAAACAGTATCGGGGCATGAGATAAGTCCCTGTTGAAGCCACCAACGATTAAAACAGCAGCATGAGAAGCAGCTGCCTTCTGTGCAGTCAGCTCAGTAAGCCACCCCCAGTCCTCTCTGTGCCGTATGGGAGCAGCCCACCTCTCCCTGGGGGATCCCCACAGCCAGCTCTGCAACGCGCCTTGAGCTCCACTCTCGCATCCAGCCTGCCTGCTCGTTAATCATTTGGGATGTGACGGCTTCTGCCACAGCTGCAGACACCTAAAGGATGTTGTCTTCTCCTTGCCACACAGGGCTGTTCTCCCTTCCCCAAGCATGTGAAGAGAAACATCCTCCCCCCACCCCCTTTTT
>WBMY01009468.1:132471-295469 GCA_013397315.1 Donacobius atricapilla
TTTTTTTTTGCGCTGCAACAGAGGAAACAGAGGACCTTAAAAGCAGCAAAGAGTTGTACTGCATTCCTCTCAGAGACTGGCTGTCGGTTGTACTGATGTTCCAGCAGAGTCAGGGCATTAAAACGTACGCCTGCAAGACACCTCCCACACAAAAGGCCACTGTAATTCCTGCAGAGTTGGACTAAAGACTCTGTGCTGGTTTCCTACCCAGGTATGTCAGGCACACATGTAAGTACCAGCTGTTGGATGAAGCGCAACTGCTATTCCCCTACAGTCCCTGGAGTGTAAAATCATGGTAAGCAAAACAAAAGTCAGAGCATTTGTGAGGCTCCTCTATATTTCCTTTAGAGACAGGTGACTTTACTGCCTTTAATGCAGCAGAGAAAGCTGGCTGTGCCCTTCAAGCTACTGACAAATCTAACTGCTTGGCAAATACTGAAGGAAAGTCCTCTTACAGTAATAGCTTTTCCAAACCAGAGATCAGACACCAGCCAAAACACGACTGCCAAGCATTTCCAAAATGCAAGGTGCAATCCCATTTTCCAACTTACCAACAGAAAAATGAGGGAGCTGCACAAGACCTGACGTGCTGGTGCAAAGCAGATGCAGAGATGTCAGAGCTTCTGTTCCCTCTGCATCACTGGCTGAGCACAAACAACAAACAACAACCTCTTCACTGTCACAGATGACTCCTTATACAATGTGGTTATTTTGTCCTGCAGGACAAATAGCAGGAATCCAGAGAGAAATTAAGAAAAAGAAATGCTTTTTACAGACCCCCAGGGCAGCTTTGATGCCCTGGGGGCACTTCTACCTTCACACAGGACTTGGCCAGTACAACAGTTTCACCTAAACCCAGTGAGAGAGGATTTAATGTTTCTTTGATGGTGACTTCCACCTGAATCCCTTTCTATCCCTTCAGTGACACCCCTCCCCACTGTCTGCTCCCTCCCAGCCCTCAACAGTATGAGAGTAGCCAGGTACGAGGTAGTCTATTCAGGGATGATCGCCATCCTTTTTGCATTTTGTTCCTTTGTCCTTTCCAAGCAAATTATCTTTGGGACCCTGGAACAAGCTGTCACTTCAGGCTGCTGCAGGGTTCCACTATCACATGGACAGCAGCCCCAGGACCTGCAGGACACATGTGAACAGCGGGCCGTGTTAGGAAGCATCAGCACTGAACACCTCACTGGCACATCTTCCACACCAAGGACTGCTGTCAGTCACTGTAAAGCCACCTCCTGGTGCTAAGGTAACCTGGATCAGGCCCCTGATACCCTGGAGCACCCTTTTCATTCCAAGGAAAAAAAATTCTTCAAACTGGAGCATAGGGATTTCCTTACAGTAGAATTAAGGAGCTTTCGGTCTCTTCTTAAAGGAGCTTTTTTTTTTTCCTTTTTCTTTTTTTTTTCTCCAAAATGCAATCATTATAATTTTTTTAAATCACCATTGAGAAACACTTAAAAGCTTTCTGTAATACTTCTTACAGTTGATATTTGCTTCCTGCTGGGAATTCATGTGCTGTCAGTGGAAGGTTCACTAGATGCTGACAACTTTCCCCATCAGGAACGCCCCCGAGGAAGGATGTTGTCCCTGTGGCCACTCTCCTGCAGGAGGCAGCAGCAAGCAGCCCGCAGTTCCAAAAGGTCCAGTAATGTTGGGTTCTCTGCACTGAAGTACCTCCTACCCTGGGGGCAGATTTTCAGCTGCTGAACTACTCACAGTTAAGGTATTAAGAAACCCCTTCCCAGTGAGGGACAATATAAAAATTAGATTTCCAAGTTTTTCAGACATTATAGTGGATTGGTCTAATGAAAATCTGGTCTAAGAATGGAAGTTGGGCTCCTCTGAAAAGTCTATGCCTATGCCTAAATTTTGGAGGTGATAAAAGGCTGCTGCAGGGTTCCACTAAAAGGTAGGAGTAGTCAGTCTCATTACAGCAAATGTTTTCTACACATTCCTCAAGAAAAGAACTCCAAATACAGGGCACATCTATACTGTTTGGAATAATACACCTCTCAATCAGAGAGAAAACTAAAATGAAAGAAAAAGTGCAATACCTTCTATTGCATAAATATACATAGTTCCAAACTTGAATTTGAATGCCATGTGCATCCAAACCCACCTTCGGCATACTTCCAAACAAAATCATAACCACCTAATCTCTGGAGGTTTCATGGGGTGGGGTTAAAGTTGGAATGATTATCTGAGATGATATCCAAAGAAAGCCATAAAGCTGTCTAAGGGTCTCCTAACTTAGTGTGGATTCACTAGGTCTGTTAAGACTCTGGCAAATGCCATCATCAATATTGGCTTGCTCTGACAGAATATACAAGGAGGCTGTGAGGTTGAGGTGCTGATTTGTAATTCAGAGTCTAGCTTCACTTTCTGATTTTCCTAATAGCTTTTTTTGCCCTGCATGGGCTACTTAATCTATCTGTGTCATAGTTCAGTATCCAGAAAATGCAGACACTAAGATATTGGATTTTACCCACATTTTCCTGGCTTTTTACATGCATTGCTTGTTTAGATATAAATGCTTCAGGTCAGAGGTGGTCCCTTTTTCTGTCTTTAAACACAGCTATGATGTCTGGTATGCCAGGACACGTGCTAAGACACACCCTCTGACAAATGAAGAAATGACATTTCAAATGTCACCACTAACTCAACTTAGAGCTGCAGAGAACAAAGCAGTGGGGAGTAAAGTCTGCAATATGTCATATGGAGCAAAATACAAGTTCAAAGCATGCTGCCACGGCTTATTGCGGTTGGTGCTGGGGCTCTTCTCTACTGCCCTGGCTCCATGCTTGGCATCAGGAGACAGCAAATAATTCCATGTCCTCATGTAAGTCAGGAGGAAGCAGAGGCACTGCACACCCTCCGAGCACAGGAAAACACAATGCCTCGTAACCAGGAGGGAGGGCAGACAGCATTATAGGTGGACTAGAAATAACAGAGCAAGCTTCATGCTGAAAAGCAGGGAATCTTTGTCATGACAACAGAGAGAGCTGTTAAACTATACAACATGCGCAGGGAATGTAAAGACAGGCAATATGCTGGCAGCACTGCAGCAGTGAATGATGGTTTATTTTTAACAACAGTTTCTGAAACAGGAGCTGGTGATTTTGTTTGTCACTTTTTATTTCATCCAATTCTCTAGATGGATACTAGATCCTTTTGCAAGATTTTTTTTATTTATTGTGGTTTCTCTTTGAAGCAGAGACTGAAAATGCTGTGATAAGTAGACTGAAAGGTTCACTTAGTTTCAGCTGCAGTTTCCCTAAGTGCTTCTGTGTCCCCCGCTGAACTGCTGTTTTGTAATGCAGTGGAGATAGAGCACGCTTTGGGGATATTCCACAGCTCTCCTCTTGCCTCCACCACACCACAAAAGAGCCATTTTTCCTCTCTCCTCCCTTCACCCTTCCTTTCCTATAAGGGGAAAGAATGACTAAGAAAGGTGTACCGTCACCTTCCTCGGGCCTTTTCCCCACCAACTAAAACCTTGCAAATCTAAAGCATTAACTAAGCAGTTTCACGCTTCGCTCCTGCCTGACATCCTTCAAGGTGAACACAGCTTGCTGGAGACTAACAAGCCACACGGCAAATGCTCCACATTGGGGACTGACGTCGGAGGACCAGAGGATCCAGAGCTGCAGCTCAGTGGTCTGAGGAACAAGCTCTGCCACTTTGTCCCCCTTAATAATGGGCAGTGAGCATAGAGGGCAAGCGTGACTAGGTAGGAGAAACCGGGCTATCCAGGGAATCGTACAACACAAGTGCTGGGCTTCGCAGTCTGTAATAGGGGTGAGTCAGACTCTGATTTGCTGTGCTGCTATCTTAGTTACAATAGATGCTAATTCAGCTGGTCAGGTAGAGTGTGCTTTTAGGAGGCTAATATGAGTAAGCATATTGAGGCTCTGGGACTTTTCCAGGCTTCATAGCTGTTCTGTCTATCCTAAAGGGAAGATACACTTGTGAAACGCAAATGCACAGCAGTCTCTGGAATACCAGCCTCCTTTGGAGTTTTTTGGGATGGTGTCTAATGCAAGACTTTGAGCTGTTTGGCAGATGATTGAGGCAGTTTTTTCTTCTGTGGTGTTATCAGAGGCAGCTGGAGGCACTGTGGTGCAGAAGGTCTCAGTTTCAAGCAGGCACCTTCCATCTCATAAAAACTCATAAAAAACAAAGGTGGAAACTTTTAAAAGACTAATTTCAAAAGGGGCAAACCATGTGACAGAAGGTCACTGCTCTCTGCTCTGATTCTTTAGTACCCAGCAGGATTTGAGGGTTTCCTTTGAAAGACTCATTGTCCAACCTAAAGCCTACTGCAGTTAACTCAAAAGAGACAGACTCACACTGGAGAGCACTGGATCAGAACCTTTGAGGCCCTTGGGCTCGCACTGCCACACCAGCAAACTTTCTATGGTCTTTCTATGCGGAGGTGAGGTGAAGGGGTAGTAAAGAGGGATGAGATCCAGTGCCTGGCCTTTCCTGGAGAGACAGTCAGTGCGCAGCAGCAGTGGGACAGTCCTGTGGGTGCTGCAGCATGAGGCAGAAGAGATGCAGCTCTTCTCTTTGATAGCTCTATGGACCTGTGGCGCTGACAGTGACAACAGCTTGTCGTTGTCAGCTAACACAGAGCTACCATGGCAATCTGCTGAGAGAAGACCCCAAGTGCCATTTTTAGGGCTAGTTTATTCTGACTGGAACTGTACTCCAGTCCCTTGGGACATGACCCTTTTGTGGAGTTTTCTAGAGGGAGTGAAGGAGCAGAGGTGAGATTCTTAGCCAAGACATCAGAGCCAAACTGTTCTCTGAAACACCCTTTGTTGCCGTCCCTTTGCAAGCCTGCAGCCTCCGCTCCCTCCTCCCCTTCCCAAAAATAAAGCTCCATGATGTAAAAACATTCCTTTGGGGCTGGAGGTGGAAAAACTAGGACACCACAGTTCAGAAAACACTCAGCACTGCATGAAATATTCACTATCAACCGAAACAGGTTTACCCGGAGGAGGGTATGATGAAGAGGGAACAGGGAATCAATTTCACTCTCCCATGGTTTGTTATTCTGGCTGCTTCTTCTACTCTCCAAATAAGCAGAGCTTTTTGGAAGCTTCTGTCTGACCCAATTCCCATTCCCTCACTTTTCAGTCTGTGTATGCCTCCTGTTTTCTGAGCAAATAAACACTCATCCTAAAGGCATCTTTGCCCATCCTAAATACTCCTGCTCTCCTGCACAGGGCTAATAATGTAACAGTTTATCAGCCAGAGAGCACATGTGCAGCTGGGGGATCCATCAGCTGAGCGCCACCAGATGGGAACTGAGGAGTGCCCCAGCGCCTGTGAAGGGCCTTCCCTTTCCCTTCACAGGGCCACCTTTTCTGCTCTTCAAACACTGCACATCATCACTGGGTGTGAATCAAAATACTTCTCTCTGTAACGGATTGCCAAGTTGTTTGTTCTGGGGTTTGGCCAATGCAAATGACAGGAAGACACATGGAAAATATGAAAAGCAAGAGAAAGGACTTTGGTGATCTATCACCATCATGTGTTTGCATTCTGCCTTCTGCAGGTACAGCCCCAGTGCAGCCCCAGCCTGAAGCAACATTAACTGTGTGAGTCTGTGTCCAGGCATACAGGAAGTTCAGCCTCATCACCAGAGATACAGCATTCCAAGCAACAGTGACAGTGCAATGGGAAAAGGGAGATCAGGAGAGGTGATGGGAAGGATGACATCAACTGAATCTGTGGTTCCTGGTAGGTTTCCTGGGATGGGAAATCAAGACAAAACCAAAATGCCCAGGCAGAAGCTGCAAGGGAGGAAGATGATACAATTCCCAAACTCTCAAACTGACAACACATACGGGAAATCACATATTTAATTTTTCCAATGAGCTCTCACAGAGAATGGAGCTTACACACAAAGTCCAGCTCCCATACACTGACAGCTTAAAAAAAAAGCTGCAAGTGGAAGCTGATCTGCAATTAATTAATTTTCCATTCAACCAAACCCCAAACACATTTTATGAAACAAAGGAGCTCTTTAAATGCTCCAAAGGGCATTTTCCTAATGGTGAAGAGCATGTGCACCCAATACTTGGTCTGCGCCAAGTGAGGATCTTTATTATTCTACCAAGCCAGAGAAACACAGAGAAACTCATCTTCCTTGATGCACAGTTCCTTCTCCACCCTCATAGCCAGAGCTCCTTGGCTCACTGGGATATCCCAGGCCATCCCTCTGAGACCTCTAAAACAGGCACAACAGGATTCAAGTTACAGCCTGAAAAAGCCACGTGTGCACTGGATGTGTGACGTTGGTCCCATATTTACAAATGTTAAACAAAAAGTAGGATTTATTCACTCAGATGAGTTTGGTCTTATAATTCAATTCTCTGTGCTGGTAATTTTATGGTTTTTTTACATTTATCAGTTATCATTTCATTGTTCATATTCTGTTAAGACCCCACTTAACATCATACCTTTGTTCTGATACCTGTAAATACAAACAAGACAATTCCAGTCTTACTGAGACTGGGAAGACAGTTAGGAATGTAGCTTAGAACAAGGGTCTGGCTAGTCCAGAGGTTTTCCAACAGATGCTGGCAGCTATTGCTTATGGAAACACACTTACAAAATAAGGAGTGAGTCTTCCCTAGTGCATCTGCCCCTCTCACCTTCTGGCAATCAGTGAGGATCACTTGACCTGGAATGTCTATCCAAACAGCTCTCTAACTCTTGAACCTACACACGCTTTAGGCTTCCCATTATTTTCTAGTTTCACTAGGTGTTTTTTGTTCATCTTACACCCCCTAACACAGTCATGCAATTATTTCCCAGTTATTCTGGCAGTTCTCTTACTTCTTAAAACCAATGTTCTCATGATAGGCCTATCGTCAACAATAGCCAGGACAAGGACTCAGATTTCAGAGTATTTGGGAAAAGAAATGAAGGCTATCTCCCAGTATAATTTTCAATCTATTTTTTTCTTCTGTTCAAGAATTCCACTCACTAAAAGCATTAGTGTTTTCTGTTCTATTCAGTGAAACTGCACAATAAATTATTGTCTATGTTTGTCTTTCTTTTTTTCTCTGTAAAGACACAGAAATCTTTTCCTATTCATTAATAAGAAATTCCTAAATGATAATGTGCTAGCTCTCTTCACTATCGCTTTTCTAGAGAAGTAACCATTGGAAAAAAGAGAAGAATCTGTAATCCCTGGCAGATTACAAAGGACTAAACAGATGGATAACAGGTAAATGTCATGTCATGGTGGAGAAAGTGGCCTGGCAGAGAAAAGTCGCAGATGAGCTCATATGTATACCAGTGAATTAACCTGATAAATATTTATTCCTTCAGATGCTCAGCAACAGAGATCTAGTTATTTTCACTACTTGCTGCTTGTGTTTGCTTTTAGGAATAAACTTGTCCTTTCCTTTGCTTTTAGGAATAAACTTGTCCTTTATGATACAAAAATCTGTTCTTTAATTAAGATAAATGAGAACAGTTCTCAGTGGGGTGCTCCATTTGACAAAGGTCAGTTCTGTGCTGTGCCCCCAGAGGGCTGCAGCAGGAGGTGCCCTCGGTGCCAGCATCGAGGGTGACCACCTGCTGAACAGCAGTAGTGTATTCGAGGAACTGCACATCTTTGCTGTACAGACAGCAAAGACTGTCTTCAGACTAGACTTCTCACCAGGGGATGGTGTATTTGTTCTTCATACAATGTCAGGAATATGGAGAAGTCACATGGCCACTGTTCCATTCAAAATTGCAGTCTCTGCTAAACAAGCAAAGCCTTACTACCTGCGTGAACGACTATGCAGGTTGGTTCTGGTGGCTTCTGCAAGAAAAACCAATAGTGCTCCCAGGGGTTTACAAATTGCTTAAAGATACACCGTCTAATTCCTACATACTCTGCAAAGCTTATTAAAATCCTCCAGGAGACAGCCACAAGCACAATTAGAGCTGGTTCCAGTAGCACACAGCTGCATTCTGTGATAAGCAGGGGATTGAGTGCATGGCAACACAATTTGACTCAGCCAAAATGGCTATGGGGGACTGATCATCACTATCTTCCCTTCTGACATGCTGTCACTGTGCTGGCAGCAGCGAACTTCATAGGGAATAAGCACACCTGGGACACAGCAGAATTTGGCAGGCACCTGGAACTCAGCAGATGTCAGGTGTTTTATACAGCATGCATTTTCCCAGGAAAGTCAGTCCATTTGGATAAACATTCACTGATGCAAATGGAGACACCAGCTTTGCTCTCTTCCACCTGCTAGCTGCATTATTTGGGAAAGCCTGGCCACCATTTATTTATTTATGAGGAATCTTCTTTGAGAGAGGATGTACCCCTTTTGTCTCCAAGCAGGAGTCATCCCTGCATGTCCCTTCAGTGACAGCTGGTGGTTTGCCTTCATCCACTAACAGCAGACACTGAGGCCAAGGTGACCTGATGAGCTCAGATTCAGGGCTCTGTGACATTTCATCAGTCAAAATGCCCCAAAAGCTTTTGGGCCCTTGTGTGCAGCTTCAAACTACAAGAGTTTGGGGTTTCTGGGGCAGAAACAAGAGGCAAAGTAAGCAAAAGGAAAATCAGTCTCAATCTTAGGGAAGGTTTCAGTGGATGGATGAAGTTTTATTTGACATACACTGGCCACACCACGCTTATGTCTCCTAGTCATTCGGCTCCATGTACTACCTTGTGATAAAGTAATTATCCATGTAAGGAAGAATGCATTAAATGTGAATAATGGCAGCCTATTCCTGACTGATGTCTTTCACATGAGAAAGGGGAATGATATATCTGGCATCACCTAATAATATTTTAATAATACCTAAAAAAGATCTGGTGGGCAAGCCTTTGCTTGCTCTTTACCTTTGGGTTAGGCACGCATGGCCCCCTACGAACTGGAAATGACAATGCTTAATTTGCATGACTGTGACATAGTTTCATTCACAAATTCTTCATGGGTTGCTGGTGGAGATTAATTCACCATTTCTTGCAAAGCATTGTGAAACTCCTTAGTGAAAACCAGCACTCAGACAAGGTGGTATAGGGTAAAGGTATTACAACCAGGGGCAAGACCAGGTGCCTTTCTGCACCTCTGTCATTTAGCTTTCATGTGATGCTACGTGCATCACTTCACTTATCCATCCTTTCACTGACTATTGAGATGATTAAGTTTTAGAGTAAGGATTTCCTGTTTTTATCTGTTTGTATAATACCCCATTCATGCTTCAGCCAAGTCTATGCAAAATAACAAATAATAATTTCCAAGATTATTTCTACCCTGTGTAATTCTGTTAATGTGTTTGAGGCAGAGAAGATACTAGCTTAGTAAAATGTCAGTCAGAAATATAGAAAGCCTGCCCCTCTGCAGCTGCCCAAGGAGAGCTCTGGAGATAAATAGCTCAGCTATTTCTAACTGGCACATATTGTTCTATGGGATTATTAATGCCTGCTGCAAACTTGGCTTCCAGTGGGTGCCTTCTCTGGGATCAGTGGGTGTTCACAAAGCTTTTCCTTTGCAGAAGGTGTTAACAGCACTGCTTACAAGTAATATCCCCAGTGTCTTTAGTGTCATGGGGATTTCTGCAGATGGCACACAGTGGTGACTGTTAGTAATTTATAACCATTCCTTGCTCTTCTTCCTTCTTTTCCCTCTACGCAAGCTCTTCCTAATATTGGCCTGCAGTTGCTTTATACATAGCAGACAACCTGCAAGAAGCCTTGGCAAAGGAGTTCACACAGGATGGGCAGAACACCTCAGACAGGTGCACAGCTCAGGGGCAAGTGACAGCACAGCCTGAAGTCAAATGCGTCAGCCCTGGGTTAGATGAACTGGCAGCCAGCAGCCAAGATAAAGGGCCTGCCGCCGAATTCAGCAATGTCACCAGGAGGGAAGGACAGCGGGGATGGCACAAGCTGGTGAACACAAGCAGGTGAACCAAACTGGACAGGCAAAAAAACGACGACAAGGAAGACACATACTAAACATACTTCACTACTGCAGGCTCTGTCCTGCTGACCTTGGCCAGTGATTCATTTTACTTTGGAGCACATTCACATTTGCTCTTAATATGAATCCCTCTGGACTGTAACTGGGAAAAATGCCACTCAGGCTGCATTGGGGCACCTGGGAGGTGGGGAATGCATTTTTACTGCCATTTAAATAATTTTGTTTATGCCTGAGTTTCACGCTGTACAACTTTCTCTCTCAGGACCAGGTATCGCACCTCCCTACTGTACAAACAAACAGCACATTCCAGTTGGTCATGAGGCTCCAAGAAAGTGGAGGAAAACATGAGTGGAGAGAGGAACTGTTCAAACATGACAGATCTTTTCTTACCTGTTATTCTTTCTGACAGGTTAAGATCCATTTACCAAGCTATTTGCAAGATGCAAAGAGCCCTAATCTTAGTTTACCAGAAAAATTTGCATGGTGTGAGTTGTTGGGAGATTCAGGACTTCAATGAGGGGACTGGGAAGGACTGTGGTAGGCTGGTAAATGACAGACTGGAGCTACAGACTGCACCTAGAGAGAAGTTCCTGACCCAGAGCCTGATTCAAGGCCGTAAGAGAAGCTCTTTGAAGCCAATTTGTGAATGCCCAGACTGCAGTGTGCTTAGCTCTTGCTAAATCACAAGCTAACCAAATCTGCCAGAATATTTTAAAGGAAATAACAGCCACTGGGTCTGAAACTTCCTTTTAATTTGCTTTTTTTCCTGATATTTGCTTTTACACATCTACAGTTGTAGCACCTAATCCCTTCCCCTTCTTTCCCTTCTTCCTGTTCTTACTTCACAGTTACAGGTAAATCAGAATTTTCTACAGAATTCTGCCCATTTTATCTCTCATTCATCTCCTAGTCTCCCAGTATTCCAGCCAAATCTGGGATGCCCCAAATAGAGAATATCAGACCTTTAAAGAATACACCAGGAAAAAGCGTTTTGAGCTCAGCAGTTATTCAGTAAGCTCCAGCCACAGCTGGTCACTACCTCCCACACAAACATGGCATGTTCCTGGCCAGAGTCAAAATCTGAGTGTGCTTTTCCTGAGGGAGCGGAGCCATCGTTTTCTGTCACCATTCTCTACGTGCACCTGGCTACTAGCTATTTACACCAGTTGGCACTTCCAGTCATCCAAATACTTCACATAATTCATAAGCCTAAAGCAGTAAACACCCACCTTCCTGCCATTTATATCTTTCCCCAGGAGAACTCAGCTCAGAGACAGCATTAAGGTTTCTGCTTTTTACCCAATTTTCCAGCTGGGTTAACTGAGGCATGCTGAGGTCAAGTGACTCGCCCAAGGCCACGCAGTCAGCTGCTTAGCCATCCCTGCATCCCGGGTGCTGCTAGTCCTGCGGACATTTGCTTCAGCCACCGGACCACAAGGCTTCCCTTCGAGTTGTCATATGTGGCACACAACAACTACAGGCCAGAGGAATCTTTGTCTTTGGCTTCCAGCTAGAAGAGGCGCTGGAAGGGAAGGAAAAGAGCAGGAGGCGGTGTGGTGGGGATGGAGATGTAATAGGGGCTGACGCAGGTGTGGGAATTGTCATTTAGGAAACAAACAGCTGCTCTTGGTGACAGACAGAGCCTGGAACTGATCGGCTTTAGAAGAATGACACTTAACGTGCGTCAGAGCCTAGGACGGGCAGATGCATGGAGCTTGCTAAATATGCCTCCCACAGCCCCCCAAAACCAGAGAGCCTCAATGGGAAAACAGGTTTAGACTGTGCTGGGAACTCTACAAATGGATTACCTCAGTTCACACAAAAAGTAGGTCCCACAGAAAAGAGAGGGAGGTAGAAACTGCATCATGCTGCAGCTATGGGTTTTATTAGCAACAGAGATACTGAAAGAGAAAACTTCACAGATTGTACTCAGAAACTTATGCCTTTTGGGAGAAGTTCAGCTAAATACAGTCCTCCACTTATTTAAAATACATAAAACAAAATTTGTCAAATAAATAGGAGGAAGGGTGGCATAGAAACTAAAGCCAAACTTACTCTGCTCCCAGCAGCACTCCCTCCCACCTTATTCCCCAGCCCCACAACACATTACAGAAAACAGCCTATTCTCTCCTTAGGATAAATAACCTTGTGTCCCGAAACCAGGAGTAGATTTATTAGGGGTTGTAATTGCAACTGCAGTCCTAACACCTACCCTCACCTGATCAGCACCTCCCAGGGTGCCTTCTGTGCTCCCAGGCACATGATGTAGCTGCAGTCACAGGACTGAACTCATCATGAACTAGGAACGTGACAAGATCAGGCTCTCAAACTTACCATAAAAGGCCACTCACTTGCAGCTGGTAGAGTTTACACTTCTGTACTGTTGAATTGGCCTATGATTTCTTATTGGGGCTGGATTTAGTTTTGTAAAGCAGTTTTCTTTCTCCTCTAGAATTTACAGGATAAAGCACATTCTCCTCACACCTACATGTGTAGTCACCTCTCTACATTAAAAAGCAAATTTTAGAAAAAATAAGCATTCTCAAATTGCTCCGCGCAGGAAGTGTACTAAAAAATCCCTGTTCAGCAGAAAACTGAAAGGGTATTACATTCTATGACCCCCCTCCAAAAAAAAAAAATCTATTATCTATATCTATATCTTTGTCCAGAATAAGATGTTCTACATGTGGAGCTAGTTCTAAGGCATTGTAAGAAGCTTCTGTTTGAACAGCTATTCCAGATAGTTTCCTTATCTACACAAGTCCTATAGGCAACCTCACAAAATTTCAAACAAGATATAAGAGAAATATTGTTCTTGCCTGCCACTGTGAACAACAGTGATTAAAATACAGACCTCAGAGCCAAGATTCTAGACAGGTTTCTTTTTAGACCTTCAGAAAGAACAAGGAAATCCCCCAAACTTCCTCAAACCAGCCACTATTGAGGCTCATTACAAGGTTAGGCTACTATCAACTCCCTCTTACCTCCCCACGTCTGTCAGCTGTTCTTGCATCCACATACACTCTTTATTCCTTCTTTTAGTCCTTCAGCAGAATCAACACAAGTGAACTCTGTGTCTGCACCTCAGCCTCTCCCATTCATTGTCCATATCAATTTAAACTGCTAATTTAAAAGCTAATGTGCCTGATGGACCTCCTCTTCTGCCAGCTCTGAGATAGGAACAGTAATGAGCAGTAAGAGGATGTTAACATCCTAAGCCACTGCAGGAGGCCAGAGCCCCCAGTCCTACTTGGTGGGACGATGATGAGCAGGCTTTGATTACTGTTTAGTAAACTGGATTAGTGGTAAAAAGTATGGAGAATGTTTCTTTTCTCTCACACTCAGCTGCTCTGTCTTCGGCAGAATATCCCTAAAAAACCAAAAACTGATTTAGCGCATTATGGATCCATGAGAAAAAGAAAGGAGCTGAGAAGCAGCATGCCAAAGCCAAATGCCACCAAAAAGCAAGAGATCTTCATTCCTTCTAAGCTGCATAGTCCATGAGTTGTGAGGGAGAGTTTCCAGCCCTTCTTTCTGATTGCCACCCTCATCCTTCATACTATAAGGCTATTTCTGCATGTTTGGTTATTATTTCACTCGGTGTTGGCTGCTAACAATTTAAAATAAACAATTAAAAAGAAGCAAGACAGTGACTGTACAGAACCTACTGATCACTTTGTTCACTAAGTCTGTGCCCATTTCTATTTGGTTTTTCTAAAGACCACCAGGCAAGATATTTTCTCATTGTCTGAGGGGACTGCATTATTTTCTGTGCATATCCACTATTTATGTGAGAAGAGGGACAAACACTGTTCCTTATTTACCTCTTCTCTCTCTCCTGCTTAAAAAAGCTAGTCAGCTAAGGAGGGGGTAACCCATAAAACCAAGATAACAAGGGACACAAACTAGAAATAGTGAACATAAACCAGCAACGAATATGAATGGTTTTGCTAATAACATGTTTCTGAAAAATTGCTTCGTCCTAAATGCACCACTGTAATGCTGACAAACAGATTCATGGAGGCTTCAGTAAGTTCACAAACTAGCATCCTGATCGTGAACCTAGAAGCAGAAATCAGACCTAAATTCCCTTGAAATTAATATAATAACCAAGTTTGCTGAGGAATATGCTCCAGGGAACGTTGCATTTAGGTCAGCAAGAAAGACAAAAGATACTAAAAAGGTGTTTCCCATTTCACAGTTCTGTCACCAGCACAGCTTAAAGACATGGGTATCTCTACACTAAATACTGCAGAGGGTTTATTATAACAAAAGCAGTATTCTGTTTGTCTCTCACTGATAGCCAAACAAGGAGGAAACTGGGTTGTACAGAGCTCTCTCTACCAGGCTGCAGACGTCTGAAATTAAGATGGAAACCAGAAATGAAAGTCTTAGCAAAGGAAAACAGAAATGCCTTTCTTGGAAGCTGAGTGCTGGCAGGAAGAGACCTTGGTAGTGCATTCAGACTGTGCACAATAACTTGGAGCATGTAACTGGCTGCAGTAATTTACAAGCCAGCACAGCAGTGGGTGCAGATTTCAGTTGTGCTGATAGAGGCAGAATAACTCCTGGAAATGAGATGCCAGCCAGCACACAGCAAAAGGTAGATGAAGGCCCCTAAAGTGCTTCAGGTTGGAAATTACATCCTCCTCTGCTGCATGAATAATTGTTTGGCTTCCATTAGGAAGCCTCTCAATTTCTATCACAGTTTTGTTGATGTACAATGTCCCTTTTTTAGCAACATGGACAGTTGCTCTTCCCCCTAATGGTCTTGGTTTACACCTTTGGTGTCTAGAATCAGCTGGTTATAAAGTCAAGGAAAGACAGTTAACAGTGATAATATGGAGTAAAAAACAAGGTTTACAAAAGAAACAAAATTCTTTGAAAATTAGCTCCTTTCCCTGCAAAGCACAGACTTTCAGATAAACAGGTTTTAGTTCCTAAGGCTCCTTGAAATTAAGACAGGTAAAATTTGTGTGGACATCCTGCAAGCTGTGAGGCAAAGGCTGTGAAGAAAGCAAGTCAGAAGCTTGGAGCACACTCATTCAAGTGACAGGTAATTTTTAATGCCACCTATTTAAAAGTACTTTGCTATGCAATACATTGGTCTCTTGCAAGATTAGTTGCCCTTGAAGATTTGAGGACAAATGACCCATTTAAGGAGGCAACATTGTGATTGTGTTGGAGCAAGAGCATTTTTACAAATGACTACAGTGTTTAAACACTCAATCTGAGACCTTGTTGAAGAAGGTATTTTTTAGGCTGTGTGACTGAAACGTTAACACTCCACAGCTTCTGTAGAGGTGTCAGGCTTCTAAGGCTGGACTCAGAGGAGGAAGGTACACTGCCACCTGAGATGGCACGAAGATAGGAAGAGAGGGAGCGCTACAGGGCTCTGTAGAAGGAGTTCCTGCCTTCAGAGGATTTATTTCTTTTTTGCTCTCAGCACTGTTGCACAGAGCTGGCCACCACCATATAGGCCTCTGCCACACAACACAGGGAACTGACAGTCCATCTTTGCACCCACTACAAAGTCCACTTGCATTGAAAGGTGACCATACATTGCTGGATTTTCACCCCAAGATTTGCCTTCTGCTTCCATGCCACAGCTCCTGAATATCATGGCTAATCCAAAGACACCATAAATTTACTACAAAGGGACTAATTTTCCTTTGCAGGAAGCCATATAAAAAGCTGAGTACTGCAAAACTTGTTCTGATATCAATTGAACCTGAACTTACTGGCTAATTTATTTATTCCAGCCCATGTCAATGAGATTAAAACTTCTGCCCAAGCACAGGAACGGATTTTTAAAACACCAAAAGCAATTCCTGACATACCTTTCCATAGCTCAAAATCATAGCAAAACACAGATGCTATAGAAGAATAATTTGCTGATAAGAATTCAAACTCTATTCAAACTTCTGAAACAGAGACTGCAAATGCTGCTTTTATAGGAACAGTTTTTTAACAGAGGCCAAGTAAAAAATAAATGACAACTAACCATCAACATTATGTGTTCACGCAGAACAGCCAGAATGAAACAGAAAGAAATTAAAAATAAATTTCAATACTATAAATTAAAAGAGGCCACAGAAGGTATGCAAATTGCATGCCACAAGGTCTTGTTTTTTGTTTACAAAGAATGTGTTTTCAGTTTGATGGAGAGGCATCATTATGGAGGGAATTTGACAGATTTTAAATAGCAGAAGCACTCATTAAGAATTCATTTTTAACAGGAAGACTGGAAAAAACTAAAATTAATGAGGAAGATGAAGTGAGGGGGAACTTTGAAGATGACAGCTTCTTGCTAAAAAAAGACACACTTGATATTAATCGGAAGCACTTCACACACATGTGTTACTCCTAACTCCACTGTCATAATGTCCAGCACAAGTTCACAGCTGCTTCATATTCACTTCATGTTAGGATACTTGGCAAAGCAGACAAAATACAGTGTTGCCCTCAGACACCATGAAAACAAAGATGGGGAGCAAATCACCAGGGAAAGGACATGGCAGAGCCAATTTTAAACCCAGGTGATTAAATATATCTGCAATAGCAACTATGGGAGACCGTCAGGAAGAGCTTTTGATATAGACTAGAGCTATAGTCTATATCAAAAGCTCAAACTGACTTCAGCATTTTCTGAGTAGAAAAGCAGAAGTATTCTTGTTGTACCACTATCATGGATTTTCTGTACACAGATGAAATTTTTTTGGGCCAATTTGTAGCTGGCACATTAAAACACTATAAGACCTTTTTCATCTCTTAAAAAATCTGCTTTGTTTAAGATCTCATGATCTGGACATCAGAGAGATCTTCTCAAACATCCTTTTCTATCCGTAAATCTTAAAAGAAGGAAGAAACCAAGTCACCTTTCTTTAAACACACACATAAGCTAGACTGCTTAATTGATGTACAACACACAAGTTTGAGAAAATTCAGTCTAAATTCAGCTGTCAATTTGTTCTTCAATATCCTCACACAGTAAAATAAAGTTTTGATTACTCCCGTAAAAATATTAGTTTGTTTCTTTTAAATGCTCATATTCTTGAAGAAGGGTCTGGGGGGGCAAGAGGGTCTGGTTCAGGCTTGCTATAAAAAGTGGCCATTACAAAGCAAAGATGTGGGCAAGCCTTTGTTCTCTCTGGATCTCTTAGTTTAGAGTAAATCTTGGATCTGGAAAAGATTTATTATCCAAGCTGAACTGACCCGGGCAGTGGAAGTGTGGAGGGCATCCTGAACAATGCCTGGGACAAAGACGAGGAAAAGCATAAAGCAGAAGTTACTTCAGTGGAACAGGAGTAACAGGAGTTGGATGAAGATGTTTGGAGGAATGAACATTTGACTTTGGTCTTATTTCACACAGAATCTCCCAGAAGATTATTTCATGCTAAACCCTTTTCTCACTAGAGCTATGTTTTACAGTGTGATGCTTTTCTGTATTGACCATTCCCATTGTCCCCTGTGAGTTCTTCTCCTGACCGAGCAGAACCCCACACCGAAGAGGTGCTCAGCACGCCAGACACAAGTATGACCCTACTGAGGAACACCTTTCTGAAATTATGTCCAGGTCTGTTCCAAAGTCCACCAAGAGCAGTGGCAAGACTTCCTCGGAATTTCAGTCAGCTGTGGCAGGCCTACATAAGCCTAAGCTCATTTGGAGAACTAAGAAATTTCCATGCTGGGCAGAGATGTCTCAGCTAGCTCCAGACAAGCTGTCTAATGAGCCCAAGCTGAGTGCTGCCCTGATATGAGTCTCCTGTTTCTGTCCCCACAAGGGCACATGCAGAGCTAACTCAGGTGTCTCTGCATGATCCCGTATTGCATCATGTAGACATACCCTAGCTGCTTTGTTGCTTTCTAGCAGAAGCCACAGAACAGGCAGTCCACAACTATAGGATTATTTCTTATTAATATTTGCCCCTTTAAGGTTTGGCATCTTCAACAACCCTAAATGAAAATGGGTTGAAAATACTGCATGAAAATTCTCCTTTAGGACTCAATTGACCCAAATACACAATTCTCTTGCTCTGAATTCCCCAGTATGGTGCAGGGAGATAAACTGCTCTGTTTTCTCTTTCTCTTTTGCCTTTTTTTTTTTTTTTCTTTCATAATGCTGCATTGCAGGACAAAATTTTCTGATTATTATGCAGTATCTTATTTTTGATTATCCTTTCCTAAAATTAAATGATTCTGGTAGTCTGAGGAAAATCAGGAAAGATCTGTCTCCTGCTCCGAGGGGGTAGGTAATGCCTTTCCATAATAGGTTAGCTTAAAAGCATCCATACAGCCAGAAAAGTGGCTGCACTTCAGGGGACTGCCAACATGACTATATTCAGACAGTGGCATGACAACACGTAACTAAAAAAAGCCGCAGCCACAGAAGTCCCCACTGTTGATGCAGTGACAGCATGAAAACACAATTTTCACTGGTTCAGCTTGCCTGGCGCAGGGTGAGAGGAACGAGCAAGGCTCTGTTCCCAACAGCAGTGCTGAGCTGGTATTGCGTAAGCATTTTCACAGTGCGGCTGGCATAGCTTTAAAAGAACCTCCTCTTGCTCCCTCTTGAGCATTCGTAGACAATTCTGCGTAGCCAAATGACACAAACAAGGTTTAAACACTCCTATCACCCCTGCAGAGTAAGCACAGCCACGACAGAAGTAATACCTGCTTTGGTTCCTAAACAACTAACCTTCAGGTGTAAAAGCTTTACCTTCAGGTAACTCTACCAAGTAAGTTTCTGAAACAAGCAAATGGAAAATATTTTTTCTCACTTGCAAGCTTGGATGCATTTGAGCTACAAAGCATGGAGAAAAACAACAACAAACAAACAGGAAAACCTAAAATACCACTGGTTTTTACAGACACATTAGAAGCAGAATCATACTGCAAAATTGGCTCTTCCAGCTCCTCAGGAAACCTGCACAAGCATCTAACAACCACAAGAACACTCAAAGTCATAGGCAAGCTCATTTTGGAGAGAAGCTGCCTTCTGACTATAGTGACAAACTCTGCAAAGTAGAGCCTTGTATTGCAGATGAGATGACTGGGAGATCCCTGTATCAAATAGCAAACTATGAACATTGTACATAAATACGAGCTTTATTGAGCCCTGTCTCCGGAATTCATACACAACAGGAGACTTGAAATGGGAAAGCTGGTCACTGCTGTGCTTTGATGAATTGCTATACATCAGCACCAAGCCTACTCTTCTTATTTTGGCAAACTATATTTAGTCCAGCTTTCAAGACCCCAAAACAACTGAGCGATAGGAAAGCATGGTTATAACCCCACACCAGTACAGAAAAGGAGGAAAAGGCAGCACTGGTTATAGTCTGCTTTCGCCAAGCTACTCTTGCTAGCTCCATACTGCAAGAGCTTTACCAGAATAATAGAAGAGCATGTGGAGAAGAGTTCTCAAAACTGTGCCCATGTGTCCACACAATTCTGGCTGAAACTCCTGAAGTCCTCATCTCAGAACCAGGACATGTAAAAAGGCAGAAGGTACCCGAGAAGTAACAGCTTTGAGATCTCCCAAAGTTCAGGGCTGATATCTCCCAGCACACCTCTCCTTCTCCAGCTCAAGCTCAAGCCTCCTCTGAAACAGAGAACACTGTCCTACAGTAACATAAACCGTGGCTGTAGACAGTAGGAAGCTCTGCAGATCATAAAACAATGAGCTGTTTCTGGCATCTGCTTTGTCTTGTTTTCCTATGAAAAGACACATCGGGCCAGACTGCGAGTTATGCAACCTGCAGTTACTCAGCTGTCGACTGGCTTTGACAGAAAACAACCACAGCAGAGACTTCCCAAGGTGCTTAACACTGCAGAAACAGAGCCTTGGGATGCAACAGAATGGAAGAAGGGACTGGTCACGGGTTAGTAAATGAGGAGGGAAAGCCACAAACTAAAGAAAATTCACTATAAGAAAATGAATGGTAATGAAACCTTGCAAGAGCATAGCTTTCCACAACACTGGGAGTCTTAGCTGAGATGGGATTGCCATATGAAGCCCAAACAGGAAAAAAGGCTTTTGGTAGTCCACTTAGTCACTCACCATATTTCTGACGCTGTTGTGACATGAAGAGCTACTTGGAAAGTCTGATCTGTTATTTGCACAAAAAAGTAAGGCTAGCAGAAAAGGATGAAACAGTCTGTCAGTTAAGCGTATCATTTGTTCAACTTATAGTGGAAGGTGAATGAAAAGGAAAATAATGGAAATGAGCTGCAGATATGTTATCAAACTAGAACTAGAGCACAAGGTGAGACAGGGAGCAGAATTTTCCCCGTTTCTTATGGATATATGAATACTGTAACAAAGTGGTTTCAACTTGCCCAGAATCTTGCTCTCCAAAATCAAGGCAAAAAGTAGTCCCAGCCTACTTCAAAGCTGAAACCTGCACAGTCTCCCCTCACCAGCAGCTCCAGGTTTTCTAAAGTAACAGTTAATAATGTTGCAGCCTAGGACTCCTAATGTGAAAACAAAACTGGCCCCATTTTCCACTCATGCTAATTCATCCTTATAGGGAATAATATAGAATAGAAATGCACTAAGCTCGCCGATATTAAAAACAAGTTTGATTGCAGAGCTGGGGAAATGCAAAAGCAGGTGAAAAGCTAGACACACAGAACCAAAGGTTCAGAGGCTGAACTGTTCCAGGAAATAGAAAATGCTGCCTTTGTCTGTGATTAAGTGGTTGATTTTGCAAAGTTGGGCTGGTATCAAGAACTGGTTAATTGAGGGCAACAGAGAGCTACAGTACCAAGTGAGAACACAGCAGTCGAGGGGAGAAAAACAGCTGCCACAAAGTCTGTTTTCCCTTGGGTTTTCTACTTAACTTTTAGGCTAAATACACTTTTCAGCTAACCTCTTCTATGAAGCTAATTCCCTGAAAGTGCTGGGAATCCACTAAGACTGCAGCCTAATATGTTGAGGAGCTGATGGGTCTGTCCCTGTGCAGTGTCCTTTCAGATTCTGTACTTAACAAGGCCCAAAAGAAGCCAGCCCTGCTGAAAGCATTGTATGCACATATTTACACGTACCTCGTAGCAGATGGCCAGCACACATCCCAAAGCAAGTGCCAGACTTACCAGGGAGCGCGCAACAGCAAAGAGGAATGAAAGGCAAATTACTACAAAAACAGGGAAAAACAGGCCACCTTAGATTTTGAAGCTGTGAATGGCTGAAGGTCAACAGCCCCTCTCATACAATGTTGTGATCTTTGCTGCCTCCATAGCTGGCTTTTCACACATCCTCCACGGGAATTGAAGCCATACAGGTACATCAGATACAATACACTGTGTGTGTTTTATGCTGCAGCATATTTTAGGAATCCATTTATGGTCC
This sequence comes from Donacobius atricapilla, assembly GCA_013397315.1. Lineage (NCBI taxonomy): Eukaryota > Metazoa > Chordata > Aves > Passeriformes > Mimidae > Donacobius > Donacobius atricapilla. The sequence continues at coordinate 153,784 of WBMY01009468.1, forward strand.
ACGCTACATGCATACTGCTTTTTCAAAGGCGCACCTTCTAAAGTCTACGTACAGTTATACAAACAGCTGATTACAACTTACTCCAGTTCTACTCCAGTTTTCTCATCTGTGCATTTCTGTGACTGCACTGTACCAGCGGACCCACTGGGCGAATTCAAGTCTATGGGAGGAGATTAATTCACAAAACCATGCAGCCCATGCCCTTTGGTGCTTTGGGTGAGACGTCAAGATCCCACAGGAACCTCTGTGTTCCTTCTCACATCACTGTGGCATGCACAGAGAGGGAGGTGCCCAGGAGCGAAGAACATTTAGCATAATGACTCAGATGGGTGGCCAGCAGTTTAAACCAGCCACTTGATGTTACGATAATGAGGATTCAGTTTAACAGTTATTCTGCATGCATGGAAATCCCTCCCATCCTCAGGAAATCACTTAAAAATAAGGTGAACTAGAATCAAATCATCTGTTTGAGAAGAAGGAGGCTATGGCTTGGAAAATGCATAAAATGGGTGGAGCGAAAATGCCCAAGGGTGAGTAAAAATTATTTATCACGGCAAGAGGATCAGGGAGCCTCTGAGCTCTATCTCAGGGATGACACAGCATAAAAAGAATTCCTGCAGAAAATAGCTGCAGTTCTGCTGAATCCAACAGGAGTAGAATCCTCTTATGATAACTCTGAGATTAGACTATGCATTTTGAGCCACAGAAGTCTCAATTGAAAATTAATGGAAGTTATTTCCATGATGAGTAGCAGAATTACATCATATGCTACCAGATGATAAATACCTGTCACCTATTGTCTACTAAATCCATTAAAACATTCCCACCAATACATTCTGATGCATCCAGAAGCAATCCTCATCTTTCAACTACTATTTCATTAGCTTCCTGAGTTTCATAATGAAAGCTAATTCATTGAAACATATTCTCAGGAACATGCCTGGCCTATAAAATCCTGAAACACGTTCACAATTTCCATAAGGATTAAGAGTAGGTTTTAAGTTTAGGTTATCTAAACATCTATATATGTATTAAATCTATCAAGACATAACGTTTTTGCCATGCTCTGAATTCTTTAATTCTGCTTGGCTGTCCCAAACCTCCCACTACATTGTGTGCTGCAGGTCTAGGCATTTGTACTCCTGACCATAAAAATAATGCCTGAAATGCAGATATACCTTGGCTGAGACATTGTAACTTTGAAAAACCATATCTGCATATGCAAATAAAGGACCTGGTGATTCTGACTGGCTATTTACAGCACCTTATTTAAATCAAGCTGTGTTAAATTCTGCCCTGTTGAAGGTCAGAGAGCGGGTATCAGATTATTAGACAATGATGGCAGGATTGTGGCATCTTATTTCAGGTTAAGGATGCACACAGCCCCTAGCTTTCTTTCAGTGTAAAAAGCTTTTGAAAGAAAGATGAATGAAAGTTTCTAAGATGTATATATGAGTATTAGTATCTCACAGCTAAAGGTTTGAGGATACAGAACTGCCAGAGGGGGTTATAGCTTTAAAGAAGGATGGCTGTGGGGTAATCTAAGGAGTGGTACATAGAGAACTCAGAATCAAAACAGGAGAAGAAATTTATATTTGCAGTAGTAACAGACAGTTACCGCAATAAGGAAGAAATTAGGACTTGTACAAATGGTATTGCTGTTCAAAAAATGTGTAAAAATATGGGAAGAGAAACCAAGCATTTCTAAAGATCTGCACCTGGAAAATAAGTGGAAGATAAATAGAAACTGTAATGAAAGGGACAGCTGGAGGGATGATAGACGATGGAGGTCAAGCTTCTGTGAGAACCAGCAATTTGAGAGAGTGAGAAATGAGTCAGAAATAGCTAAGACCTCTTTAGAAGTGCAGTGAAGGCAAGTCAATATGTTAATTATTTCATCTATCATCTGCTAGTTGTTCCTCAAACTATACCTACAGAACTTGTTTATATCTAGAATTTGATTTGTATCTAACACTTAAATCACAGAAATTCAGTTGTCATGTCCTTTATTCCAGGCCAGTGCACCTGTGACCTTACTTCTAGCGTTACTTCTCACAGATCTCACCTCCCACATCTCCAGGCAGGCTCTAAGACAGTATTCCTCCATTGCCTGCTAATGTGGTTGCTCTCTTGTTGGTACTCAAACCAAAAATGAAATGTGAACATTACCATGAGTTTCTTTAGGTTGCTTAAGCCTCAGTGTCCCCTCAGAAAAGCAGCCTTTGAACCAGTCCTAAACTCACTTCCTGCTATGTTTATTTTCAGCTGTCGAGACTCCCATTCTTTGTATGCTGGCCTGTTGATTCTCAGTTTTACACATCAATTTTGATTTTGCTGACCCTTTTCATGCTAAATTTTTGTGGCATGACTCCTGACTTCGCTGCCCAGTTGTTTCTACTATAAGGCTGCAACATACAGTACTGTCTCCACAGCGTACTTCTTTCAGCTCCTGTAGATTTTTAAAAAATTGCTTGAAGTCTTTATTTGATGACTGACACACGTTTATTTATTACTGAAAGCAACAGCCATGATAGCTGGTCAGTCTCTCTACTCACATCTGCACTGGGGTTCAGGGTAGATATTAGGGATGAATTAAACCACCAGGAGTGTAATGCAGCACTGAAACAGGCTGTCCAGAGAAGCTGATGGATCGCAGTCCCTAAAGTGTTCAAAACCAAGACAGACAAAGCTATAGCTGACCCATGGCAACAGCAGTCCTTGTCTGAGTGGGAGGATGGACTACACAAACCCTCAGAAGTCCCTTCCAATCCTTGTTTCTACGATTCTGCACATTTGTCCAATATTTCACTCCCGCACAGTCTAACAATATGTCTGTCTTAGATTTCTTCATCCTTAATATCTCCTCTCTTCCTGAGGCAGTATGTCATCAGCCCCAGACTTGACATTTGAGAGTCTGAACCCTGGCTCAATCTGTATTGAGATGCGTCTGCAGCCAAACAAATGCAGAGAAATCTTTGGTGTCTGCCAGAAAACCAGGTCAGTTAGCAGGAAGGCAAAATGAAATACACACCCCCTTGGAGCACGAGCAGCAAGTGGCCGTTGCCCAGCACCAAGAAGATCCCAAGTCCCTGGGCACTGGAAACTGGTGCTTTTCCCTAAAAGTGTTCTCACGACTCTAAAGTATTCTCACCACTTTAAGCCTTGCACAGCCATGCAGGAAGGCAAGGACACCATTTCTCTGCAGGAAATGGTCTTAACAGATCTCTGAGGGGTTTATTTACTGTTATAGGCAGTATTTAGATCTGTTTCTACCAGTTGCTGGATTTCCATGTCAGTCCCTGTGAAACACATCTTTTTATTCTGATAGCCTACTGAGCAGGGCCCAGGTACCTTGTCTGGTATACTGGGGATATGGTTGGTATGCTGAGGTATCTCCACAAAGCTGCTACAAGTTCCTCTGTGGCTTCTAAACTCACAGCTTACACTCCTACAGGAAAAAGAAGTGAAAACACGACCCCAAATGACTGTGAGAACAGCTGTGTGCCACACTGCCCTGTGTCCAATTACATTACCCATTTGTTCTTAAGTAAATGTTTTTATTTTCTGGATTTGATAAATCAGGGATTGATTTAAGAGGTTGAAACGAGGATAAAATGAACCCTAATACCTAGAGCATAATATCTACTCTCTTGCTGTGTGCGTCTTTCCTTTGGAAGTGCTGCAGTGGATGGTGAGGGACAACAGGAGGTTAGCAAAGGACAGAAGGGATTTAGGAAAGAAATTCAGGGGCAGCTGAGGGAGCAGGAGTGAAGAGAGGAAATTGATCAAAGAAAAGAGATAAGAACATTAGACTGAGGGGATTTATTTCAGGGTATTAGGAAGGAAATATAAGAAGAAAGATCTCTAAAAAAGAACTTTATGCTGAAGTATTTTACAGATGGAGGAAATTTCCCTCTTTCCAGCAAGTTCTTTCTGCTGGTCTACCTGCACACAGACATAGATCTAGAAATGCACACCAGATTTTTGACCACAGAGCAACAGTAAATTCCAGTCTATTGCAAGGATCCATGGTGACAGATATCTGATAGTGTAACCAGACTTCCAGAATACTGTAAAATGTAATCTATCAGGAATTCTTATAAGACAGCTATATGCTTGTATCACGACTATTGAAATCTGCTTCAGGCATAATGAAGAAAACTAGTAACAAAATCCCCATCTCCTTATACATTTTTTATAATGGTTTTTGCATACTCTGGTGACTCCTCTTCATTTTAGATCTTCTAGCCTTGGCTACAGTTGATGCGTAGAGCTGTACGGAAGGGTATAAAAAGCTATTAGCAACTGGAGGAATAAGCTAAAATACACAGCCCCGTTCCTTGTGAACAAACTTGAGATGAAACACAGTTTATACATAGTGCTATTGTTTATTTCCTGTAGCTATGCCTGCATTTGAAACTTACAGATGATAAATGTTTGTTTCCTGGACCAACAGGAAACCCAAAAGTAGAAAAAAACTACAGAGCTGCACTCTGTTGTGTTACACCTTGCACCAGTGACATTTCCTTACAAGTTTCCTACTCAGCGTACAGAAGGGGAGGTACCTGGGAGAGCTGCAATATAAGAGTGTTTGTGTCTGTGGTATATATGTCAGGAACAGGAACAAGTGATCCTGTTTTGTAGGCCAGAACATTCTTCTTGAGTGTTGACAGCTATTCATCCCTGCCTTACCAAAATGTTCTAAAACCAGACTTTAAATGTGTTAATTATAGCATAATCTGGAGCACTGGTTCCAAATTTCTGAAAAGGGTAATGGTTTTGGTTGCCTGACTGAGTTTTCACCAAGCATTCTTGAAAAAGCCAGCCTGGACCCCAGAATTTCTTGCCACTTTTAAAAGTCCCTATTTCTACCAGGGGCAATACATGACGTTATAAAAGAGATGTTATCAAGCAATTGCTGCATGCCGAGAGACTGCAAGAGATGCACAAGTTCAAGATTAAACTCAATCTCACCTTCTCTATGGTTTCTTGAGAATTAAGGCAACATCTCCATTATCCCTCACACAACACAAAGCCTTTGCTGCTGCCTCTCCATGCAGCTGAGCACAACGTGTTCCATTACACCACAGGATTCAGGAATACCAGGTGTTCTGACAAAGCAGCGATTTCTGCTCCCATGTTAGAGAAAAATCAACCATGCTATGACTGCAATTTTTGTCACTCTGTGGTAGCTGGGCTTGGACTCTCTCAGTATTGGCACACCTGGAAAATTCTCTTGGAGTTGGACATGAAACACCATTTTGAACTAAAACTCGGAAGTCTCCTCTGTGTGGTGTGTGCATTCACAGCAGGGAAGGCAAACAATGGTTTATTGCTACAGGAGCACTCTTCATGAACAGACCAGTGTGTTAAATCCATGCTAGCTGTGGATACAGCATCTCAGGATGCCACAAGGCAGGGCAGCAAGTTCAAAAATAGCACCTGGTAAAAGAGGAAATGCTCAAATACCTAAAAACTCACCACTACAGAGATCAACACGCTCTAAGAGTAGCAGAGCAAATCCGCAGCACAGCGCACCAAGCTCCATCTGACAGCTCTGGAACGAACAGTTAATTGCACTGGGATTGAGCTTTCCCAGATTTTTCCTAAATTTGTGCCAACCTACTTAATAGCACAAACTGCAGGGAATAGACTGAGTGAGGCCTGGTTTATACTTAACAAACAATCAGCAAAATGTTCATGTTGGATAGAAGGATGCAAAACAAACAGGAAGAGCCTGTATCCCCTAAATGACAGTGCAATGCCAGTCCTTGGCTCTCAGTTGTAAATATGCATTTAGTGACATATTTTTTTGTTGCCCTGATTTTTCAGCCTCTGATGTGCCTCACAGTTTTCATAGTTCTTAGTTCTTTCTCACACACAGGTGTAATAAATAGAGGCAATGTTTTTGTTAGATGAAGTTAGTTTACATTTTCCGCTTGGAGGAATGGACAGCTGATGGACAGTTGTCTTGACCAATGGGAGGGGAGAGGTGTCAACCTTCTCCCCCAATCCCTGGTCTGTGTAGAAGTGCTATAAAATCGAGTCAGATCTTGTAATAAACAGTTCACGCTTTCTCACCAGACAGTGTGTATGTGTGTGTGTTTGTGTGTCCACCAGAGACATTCTTTTGAGCTGGGAAACTCGTACACTAAGCAGTGCTAAGAAATGCTTCTTATGGAAAGGTAGTGCTGGTGTACAAGGCACCATCCAGTTGTTTAGGCAAAAGTTTAAGATAATCTTTGAATGAAGTCTTTACTCAAATGGTTTGCAGATAGATACATGAATGGACCACATCCCTTAATTGGCATGGATCAGCCTACTGATATTTATGGTGTTTATTCTACATGATAGATGCAGGGTTAAATACCTGAACCAACTGTGGTCTCAGTCAATCTACTCAAGGATTTATGTCCCATTATTGCTAGAGCTGTTCTGATGCCATACTGGTTCTCTTTCCAAGAGGAAAGAAAAAAAGGAATTAAAAGCCTTCCAGACAAGATTCTGGAATGTGAAATACAAACCAATGTAAAATGGAGTTAGAAGTCTTTTCACCTGGGGTTCCCCTTGCCTTTCAGGATAACTCTTACTGCTTGTCCTTCCCCCCAAAAATGAGCCTTGAGCCTGACAAGAGCTGAGGATCCCAGTGCCTTCTCCCACTCCCACATGCAGTGTAGGGGCACATCTTTCTAGCTGGGGTTGCCCAAAGCTGCGGACTCTTGGAGCCTATCTCAAGGCTTCCAACATCTTGGCATGATAACATCGAGCTCAGAGGCAGGGGGAGTCCCTGAACAGGCAGGGCTTTCAGGGTCTCTGCTAGGGAAAAAGCAAAGGGGACTCCTCAACAGCCTGCTACAAATACAGGGAGAGTTCAAAAGAAACCTAGATTTTGATATATCAAGAGTTCACTGAGATGAAGTTATTTCAGAGGAAACACTTTAGCCAATCTACATCTTTTGATAAAACTAAGCTTTGCAAATGGAAGAGGAGAATTCCCAGAAGCTTCACCAGGGAAAGCAATGCAGAGTTAAACTATGGTCAGTCTCAAGTGCAAGGACAGTGTAATTACAGTGGAAACAGTCAAAGCTGAACAGAAAAGGATTTTACAGGCTAATTATTGAGAGTAGCTTCACAGGTGGATGAGGACTGGAATGCTGTGCACATTTAGATGTCTCATTGCCAGGAGCACTTACTTCCCATCCAGGTGTCATGGTTATAATCAAGTGAAAGGAATGCAAAAAGCAGTCCTTGAGTTCAGCTAGCTCTGGTCTAGGCTCCTGAGGGACATTTACTGCTGCATGGCCAAGCCAGCACATGAGGGAGGTAGACTATATCTATGTGTTGCACACACAAGGCCGTGGGTAGAACGCTGGGTACAATAGAGGTTTGAGCCAGACTGCTGTAAAACAAATCAAGACTAGAGTGGAAGAAAAAGGCCAATTATTTTAATAGTTTGCCAAAATGCCTCAATTGATCATACTAACTTTAGAAAGCAAAAGGCAGTATGCACACTTGACAGGTTTGTTCCTCTGACAGGTACATCATGTGCTCGTGATTCCCATTTGATTTCCTTCTTTAAGAATACCTCAAACTGTGTTCCTTGTATGTGTGGTGGGAAGTGGAGGTGGAGAGTCATTCTCTGAAGGAAAACACAATTACCCAACTTCTTTAACTGCACAAACAGATGACAAGTGAAGAGGCTTTCAATGCTCCCCACCAGCTCCAGTTTAAAACAACACTCTGCTTATACATTCAGTAACAGATCCCTAATCGCAAATTCCCTCTAGCAGGAGGGAGCCAGGGGGAAAAAAAGGCCCTTGTCTTTTGCTTGTATTTTTCATATTGCAAGGTGCTTTTTTATCTCACTGAACTCAGAAGAGAGACTTGCAGACAGGATGCTGTGCTGTGGTAACTGGGTTGCTACTAGAATATGAACAAGGGTCACAGAGGCAGGGGCTAAGTGTGCATTTGTGCACTTGTGATCTTTGATGGGTGCCAGTCATTCCTGCATTTTGTTCAGTGCCTACGCATGTCACACACACACACACACACACACACACGCACGCTTCTAATCTGCTCTCTTCCAGGGCTAAAAGCTGGCAAGCATGTGGTAATGCTCCAGGTTAAAGATAAACCACAATGAAAGTGAGAGTGTGTAAGCGTGAATATACTCATTTATACATTGAAACCTGCATGTTCAACAGTGAGTGAAAATACAAGCATGCAAATGCTTTGGGGAGATTTAATTTCCTTTATCCTTTCATCTTTTTTTTTATTTTTTCTTGCCATGAGTACAAGGTCCTCCAGGTTATTTTCTTCTCACAGCAATATGCCGGCCAATCAGAAGAAAATGGATGAGTGTCACCAAGTTAGCACAGTGCTCCTTAATCAGGGAGTCCTGGAAAGTTTGATGAATTCTTTAAAACTTTTTTCTTGGTACTTCTTTTTAATAAATGGAAATAATTTCCCTCCCATTTGCTATTTTTAATATACCCACCTCCAAAATCTTGTATGCCAATATCCTAGAGTATTTTAAATGTATCTCACTGAGGATATCCCATAGCCTTGTATCTTTGTTCATTTGTACACAATGGTAGAGGTACTCAGTGGGATTCAGCAGCAGCTTAATGCCATTTCCACTGCAATCGATAGCAAAATTCCTAAATACTGCAGCTGGAAAACAATTAGGCCACTATTGAATACATTAGAAAAAATATTGATTTGGTGGAATTGAGGTTTGGTGTTGGTAAGTTTGGCTTTGTTAGTGTCAGGGAAGCTGCCCTTGTGATCAAAGCTGAACTTGAACCAACTTCAGTCCACTTCTGCCTCAGATTTAGCTTCTCTCTGATGCTGTTCAGATATTCTGGTAATGATTTCTGTAGACCAGCCTGCAGTCAGCAGCTGAGGACAGCTAGGTCAAACGATATCACAGTCTGTTCTTTTAAAAGTCTGACAATAAGGTATTCCAAGTAGAAGCTGCTGTTCTTAAGTATTGCCTTCTTTAAATTCATTTGGGGGAGCGTAAGTTTGTGATTCTACAGACACCTTGCACAAGTGCATCTCTTTAGGTCCCAGACAGAGATATGGGACTTCTCACAGATTTCAAGTGTGTGATTGAAATTTCCAGCTCCATGGATTTTCAGGCCAGAGGATGTTGCATTGATCTAATCAGAGCTAATGCATAGCACGGATCAGGAACTACTGATCAGCTACTTCCTTCTTCAAGTCCAGCATCTGAAGTTGAACTAGGATCTTGGTTTTTAGAAAAACACACTGCAGTGCAAGATGAAGTTTTGTCTTTCCGGAGAAAAACTCACTGCAGTTTGGGGTGGCTTGTTCCAATTAGTAACTTCATCTAGTGGTCAAACAGGCCTAGTATGTCAGCATGTAATCTACCTACAGCTTACAACTATTTGTTTCCAATCAGCTTTTTATACCCAAGACTGTAATATCCTCTGTTATCACATGCCTATCCTCCTTATCAGTACTTACAGACCATGATTAAGCTATGTCTTAGCCTTCTCTTTAATAAACTAAGTCCCCCGAGTCTTCTAAAACACAATCTTTCTTTTCTTACTCAGATACTTTCTAAATTGTGCCCTATTTCTAAACTTTTTTCCTTGAAGAACAGGCATCTTAACCAGACATGCTGCATTTCAGCAGTTTTTGCAACAATGACAGCTATTACATGACTTTCTGTAGCAAAAGAGGGAAAAACAGAAAAAAGGACTATGTTACAGAATGGAAGGGAATGAAGAATGAATGGCTTAAAAAGAGACAAAAGAACACCTGAAAGAAAATGGAGAGGGAAGGAAAGACTCTAAAGTAGGATGAGGTAGCAGAGAGATAAACACTGAAGTAGAAGCTCAGGAAGATGGAAGAGATGATGAACAGACCATGCAAAGCAGTAGTTATTTACAAGTACGCTTCTGTAAGTTATCCTGTCAGTTCCAAGAGGAACTGACACTCGATTCTCCTACCTTTCCTTCCACCCAATTATTTCAGGCAATCAGGGATGTCCAATAGTGATTGCCGCAAAATTTTCTGTGGTTAAGAACACAGAGAATTGTGTTCAGCATATTTTGGAAGCAGAGCTCATTAGCCTGCAAGACACCAAACCAACTGACAGTGTCCCCCAAACCCACCACCTGTGATACAACTGAGCTCCACAGCAGTGGGACTGCTTTTCTTCCCATCCCCGGCCCTGGAAATACCTCCCTTGCTTCAAGCACTGGAGGACACAGAAGAAACAAAAGGCACACTGACACAAAGCACACATATGGAGCTCTGGGCTCCAGTCATCAGGCCTGGGACATCTGTGGCTTTCTGAGGATGCCTGCCTGCATGTTCAAGTAATTAGACCAAGGCCAGCTGTCCCCTTCTCATTCTTCACCCTTTATGCTCCCATTGCTTCTACTCTACCACTGTCTGTCCAAACAATAATTTGTCTGATGGATCACCAAAGAGTAGGTTTTTTGTTGTTTATTCTTTGAAAGGCGGCAGTGGAAGAGAACTGGTGAGACAGTAAAGAGGAGAAAGGACTCTTCTTAATATATCCCATGAGACACCTCAGTTTCCAGATGAGCTTTTGCCACATCAGAGGGAAGATTTGCTTTAGCCTTTATATTCTGAAATCATAAACTCCAAACGCTTCTAGTGGTACTGAAAATGCGACCATCAGTAGTGAACCTGGCTGCTCAGGGAACTTTACTGCTTTATAAACAACTCTGGCATTCTGGGCCTAATTTCCCTGTCAGTGATCCAGATGTAATTCAGGGGAATTAATGAACCATATTTCAATCTCAAGATGCTCCCTGTAGCACACTGCTTCCTGAAATCTTTCCTGCCAATTTGTGCTAGAGCAAGCTAGAAGTACTGTGGGATACAGGTCTCCACATCAGCAGGGTTTCTGCAGTGCCACTAAGAAACTCAGTGAAGCTTTTACCAGTTAAGGGAAGGCAGGAGCGAGAACAAAACCAACCCTCTTCCCTCAGCTGTGAAATTATATAAGTAGCTTTGCCCCAAAGCCAGGATCCCAGACAGGCCCAAGCTGGAGCTGGAAAAGGAACACTGCTCCCCAGCCCGCGTTTAGCAAGTCAGGGCATGACAAAGCAAAAGGCTGTGTGTGCACTGAGCAGCCCCATCCCCTGACAGGGCGGCGAGTGCCTGGATGATACATTCGCTGCAGCCTGTGCTGCATCCTGCCTGCCCGTGTAGCATCTCCATAGCAGCAGTTCTGCTAATTGAGACCAGCTGCTTCAATTCCAAATTCTTCTCTCCAGAAATATCGATACTACGACGTTATGATTAGAAAGCACTTTACCAAATGCTTCTCAATTCTGCACAGCTCACATGAGGAGCAGCTGCAGAGAGAAGGGATAGTTCCCTGAACATACAGAATAAAACACTGCAAAAAACACTGGAGAAATGAAGGCTACAAGAAGCAAGTCAAAACAGAATAATGATGACAATGAAAGCAGCCTGCTGTATATGCTTCTGCCTGTCACTTTAGATGTTGAAAGGACTGTGAGCAGACTTCTTCCTTATGCTCTAGGATAAATGGCCATAGCACTGCACTGTTACAGCTTCATGTGGCAGGTGTGCAGGTTTGTCAGATCCAGCTTTTCTGTCCAAGGAGGGATTAAAGCAAAATCCATCAATCTGGGCCTGGCTTGGAAGAGTAGTTGTGGTCTTGAATCATTTGGCTTTGGGGGCTGCTCTGCACAGCCCACTGGCAAAGAAAGTCACTGGAAATCATAGGCTGGTGGGAAGACTTGCAAAGTAGGAATACCAGCACACCACGATGACTTGGCCTCACTGTTGGCTATCTCCCTGTGGCTGCTGGCTCCACACTGCAAGCTGTCAGCTGGGTGCTTTGCAATGGTCACACTGGGATTGCCAAAAGCTGCAAGCACTTTTCCCCTCCAGCCAGACTGGATTAAACTGGCTAACAGTATTCTAAATTCACTTAGAAGTCTGAGGCTCTGTCTGTGACCACCAGGCACAGGGCATTCCTGAAAAGACATCTGGTTGCTGAATTTATGTAAGAAGTGGGCAAACCACTTCAACCCCATCTGTTGTTCCAACCTCCTGAGCACAGAGAACAGAATCCCTGAAAGAGAAAATCTCACAAAGAAGGGTCTGACGATGAGAATCACAATGCAACGTGTAATTTCTTCCTGAGAAAGTTGCAGCACAATCTTACAGAAAATGTGGCACTCTCCAGCATGTGGCTGTGTAAACAAGGGCCTAACACTCTGTTTCACTACTCAGATTTCATACTACAACCACAGTAATGAAACACAGCTAAAGCAGAGAGATCGCTTTGCTATGCTAAGTGATTTGCCTCCTACTCCGAAAATCAGTGAGGTAAATAAAGTGTTTTATATAAATACCAGACAGTTTCTCTCACCAAACAAAATGGTCAAATTTTTCAAAAATATTCCTATTGTTTTGCTCCAGAATATATTCAGTGCTTAGTGTCCCATTCAGATTTTACCATTTACACACAGTTTTCTTAGCTATTTAACTTTCTAACTTTTGGTCTATATTAGAAGTCTCTTTGAATCCACAGTACTTCAGGAGAAGGAATACATCAATGAAATTCCCAAAGGGTAAAGTCCGAACATGTTACAATTGAATATAAGCTTTCAGAATCCTTGCCTGAAAAAAATATAAACTTACATTTTTTGTGTAACATTCACTGACTGCATATTAGCTTACACTCCATTTTCTTTCTGCTCTGAGTAAGGTTGCTATACTTACTTGTGCTGGGAAACAGATGACACAGAAGTCCATATGGGAAACAGGAGTGTAAAGATGAGCTTATATAGAGAAGCTCTATGTGCTTATACAGGGAAGTCACCTCAATAAAGTGCTCAACACTGCATGCAAACCTGTGAGCGTAATTTGCAGGTGACAGAGTGACGGAATACTGTTGATTGCAGTGCAGTTGTGTTCCTTCCCATCAAGCTGAATTTAGCCTCTCTAGTCACCAAATCACATGAATAAACTGCTGTGCATACATTTATTTTATTTTTAGGTTTCCAAGATCAATCAATGACATTCATGTGAGGAGAATCACAAGGCTAGGTAAAAAACAAACTAAGCTCTTCTGAACACTAACAGTCATTGAGACCATTGGGACAGACACTTTGATGGCTTTCGTTGGCACAGCTTTGTGGATTGTAAACTGAATTACAACAGCTTTAAGCAGTTGTGGATCTTGGCACATCAGATCATAGAGAACCCATGCAGCAGAGCAAGCAGTAGGAGTATTCAAGTAACACATCCACCAGCCCCTGTTAAATCTCTTCAAACTGACATTTGTACACCTTGGCCTGCAATGTACCACAATGACACTGTTGCAGTGGTGGAAGTCAGATGCCCAACATACACTGGCCCCAGCAGAGAAGCACCGACTCTGCATCTGACAGTTTATTTTGTGCACAAAGCACAGGCATTCTCCCATTTCATTTCAGCTGCCCTCTCCTCCCCATAACTAAATTATTGTTATTATGCTCTGCATAATCCTAGTACTGACAGGGATGTTTGTTATACATAATTAAAGATATTAATTTTGCATGAAACAGAAGGCACGGAGCAGGAATTTAATCTTCTTTTTTTAAATCTTCCATTACAAAATTACCTTCATTAGCACCGACTCACTGAGCTTCTCTCTGTTGACAATTTTTATCGCAACCTTCTGACACGTGACACAGTGAACCCCCAACTTCACAAGCCCTGGAGGAGAAACAAAGCAAAACAGAAAGGAAGAATTGGTTAGAGGTTGAGATTAGTTGTTGAGGTTTTTTCCTTTTAGAAAACCATCCAGCTGTTGGCAGCTTATATGCAAACAAATTCCCATTAGTACATCCTCCAGCCAGAAAAGGTCTTGTGAGTAAAGAAGAGCCCTCAGCCCACATTGTGACCATTTGGCAGTGAAGCTGCTAACACTGTTGATGGTCCTTTAGTTTCTGCCACTAAAACTGTGGTTTTGTTGAAGCAGTGTAGCCCAGCTCTCACCATTCGAAGTGTGTTCTACCAGTAAGAAATTCTGGCAACTGAACCACACTGGACTAAGGGCTTTTTCTGCCACCTGACATCAACAAAAGCTTAGAAATCAACAAAACTAGATAGTCAAATGTTTGCAGTGTAGACATGGCTTCTGTATTTCTCTAGCTCCTTCCAAAGTTTCCATGACCACAATAAAAAGACACTTAATTATGGCTTCTCTTACTATTTTAATTTACCCTGCTGGATAAAGTTAATACTGCGATGAATGACACTGTCATGTGGAGGAACATCAGCATATGCTACTACAATTCTAAGTTCTTGTTTGTTATTATTTACTATATTCTTGTCCTCATGCCGTTAACTGATTATATTGGCAAAAGGATGTTGATATCCCTGACAGGATTAGAATGTCTGAACTATCATCAAACTATGGAACACCAAGACTCAAAAGAAAGAGCTAAGTAACATACATGAGCTATTATCTTCTGCAGAATTTTCATCTGAGTCTTGTGATTTACATGAAGGTACATTGAGAGACCTCCCACAAGCGAGTTTAAGATGGTCCCTTGAGCTCTCAGCTCTACTGCCATTAAGAAAATTTGAAGCTAGAAAAGTTGTACTTCATAGGTTATTCAAGGGAGATCTTGTTTACTTCAGGTTTTACTCTTGTCTAACATGCACATACAGCACAACACCTGATGGGCTGGATACCGTCCCACTCCACATACTACATGCCAAATTGCCATTTAGGTTAATTCAGTTATAACTGAACTAAAAAAGTGCCACCTCCCTGGCGTCACTAAAACCGGCTGTGTTTTGGAGAGCATTTACAAACAATGCCATCAAAGAGTAGAAAAACGACTAACTTAGTTCCTAGGCTAGGTTGCAGTTAAGAAACCAACCCCATCCCCTAATGCAAACTAAAAAGCCAAAGATGTTGTTTTATGCGGAATTTGAACACAACAGATTTTCAGTGCAGTGAAACACTGAACACAGGACTTCACACATCTTACTGAGGGACAAATAGATTATTGCCTTACAACAAACTGGGCCAAATTAAGTGAACTAGAGTTTCCATCAGGGACTTCAGCAATCTTTGTCAGGTACTTGTCCATCCTTTTTCTACACAGTTAATCATAAATTTGGAATTATTAATCACTGGCTATTATGTGGAGAAATAAACTCCCAACTTGCTTCCAGTCACATCTCTTTTATGGCATGCTCAAGTGCTCTGGATATTTCTAGTCACATAATTTCTCAGTCTCATCTGGTTAAATGCTGACATCCTCACTTTTAGCCACGACATAAACCAGCCACAAAAATTAAGAATGCAGGGCACCAACAAATCCATTTGAAACTGTGTATAGCAATAGCATGTCCTCTGCCTGAAGCAACCGAGAAGCAGAGCTGGGGCAAGATGCTGTGATGTCCAAACACATTCACTCTTCTGTCTGAGTTTTTTCTATGCAATTTGCAATATTAACCAAAGCACTTCTAGCTCTGTGTTCACTGTTCAGAGCACCTGCAGCCTTACTTATGCTTTTTCCCTTTGGCTTTGTTCTGTGTTTGGGTTGAAGCTACTTGGCACCACCCTGTTGAAAGCATGCACAGTGTTTCAATCTGTGCCGAATGCTTCCTTCCTGCTTCTAGGACAAACCACAGCCTTACATCACTCTCGCAGCACAATGATAGCACTTTTTACATTGCTCTTAGTTACACTTTCACATCTCAGCAGAACAACTAGCTCACTCCTTTATATCTAGACTCCCAGGACCTGTGGCACTGTGTTGTACGGTAACGTGGCACAGACCAATTATTTTCAAAGGTCAATAAGGGTGAGAAACAACTGCTCTCTAACTGGGTCTTCACTAGTGACATACCAGACTTCTGATATCTCACACTTCAGGGTTTGATTCCAAATTTTGTTGCTTTTAAATCAAGACATCTGCCTGATTGAATGGGGGTGATTTGTAAACTATTTTTCTTTTGTCCTCCCTGAAGCACCCTGTCATTATCCCTACAAGGGTTTAACCATGAACTTCTGGGACAGACGCCTGGGTATCTTCAGTGCCTCTGTCCTGGTAGCTATATTAACCTGCCACGGAAACTCAACATTTTTTTAAGATTAAATCATTCTGTTTACTCCAATAAAAGGTTAACCAACTTTTAGAAGACCCCAAACACTTTGCAAAAATAAAACTGGTACTGAATCACACTGATTTCATATTGAATTAATTTCATTGTCCTCAAGAAGTCATTCTTGATTTATGCCATGGTATCAAAGGACAGAATGAGAAAAAAAAAAGTGAGATTTAATGCATCTTTCCTCTTCTTCTGATTTGCATTTTAAAAATCAAGAAAAGAAATGCACTGTCATTGCTGTCTGTTTTGTGGGGATAGAAATTTTAGACAACTCTCTGAACAGCCCAAGACAGCCCTTTTCACTGTACTAAATTCAGTGAATGTAATTTTAGGATAAAAATAAAACACATCGCTATGCCTTGCTTCCTCCCTTCTCCCCTGGCCACTTCCTTTTGACATTTGCATGCCAACCTAAGCAGAAAAAAAAACAAAAAGGAAAAAAAAAATCCCTCTTGGAAGGCTCATCTATAGGATAACACCCTCCTCTTCTGCTACTGTGAAGAAAGCCTAATTGAGCTGAGGCAGGAAGGGTTTATCCTCAGGACTTCTGTTTCTGTCCTGTAATTTCAGTCAATTGTGTAACTACTGAGAGATGACTTAAATGTGGATTTGAGATCCTGTGGGCTTCTGATTCTTAAGGAGTCCGTTCACTGACACAGAGAACATGAACCATTCAAGATGTATTATTTATCTATATAACAACAGACCTCAGAGAGAAGCAACTATGTTAATAAACTGCTGAGCGGTAACTGAAATAATGGAAGTGGCAGAAATGCCTGCTTGGAAACAAGTGCCCAAGGTGTGCTTACAGGGTTGTGGAAGAGGTGGTGCATCTTCCATTTCTTCCCCTTCTGCATATGCAGCTGTTAATGAGCACTTCAAAACTATATAAACCCTCCTCCAATATAAATGTGTCAATAAATTTGGTACTTATTTGTAAAGTTCATCTACATAATCAGGCCAGCACAGGTACGTGTGTCTTCTGCAAAGGGAAACAAACACGGCTGCTGCTGCTGTTGCAGCGAGGATATTTTGCACTGGCTTGGCTTACAGCAAGTCTGCTAGGTGACAAACAGAGCTTGAACTTGTCCGCTTCATAAGTAATTAACTCCTCAAATGCAGACAAGTAACCTTTGTGACTGCTGAAGTTAACTCTGGTCTGTCCTGACAGAAAATCTAAGATGTTGTGGGAATCAGCTGCTTGAAGTCTCCCCCAACCACCCACACAGCTGTCACACACTCACTGCTTCAGGCACACCTCAGATCTCCATCTATAGGTCATTCCTGGGGACTCTGGACACTGACATCCTGGGGCTTTCAAATCAGTTGTTGCATCCAGTGAACTGCAAACATCGGGCTGCTTTTGATCTTGGCCACTGAAATGCATCAGAACCAGCCCTATAATTGCAGGTTGGGGAGTAAAGAGGAAAACGTGAACACACTGGAAAGCAAGGGGATGTCTAAGTTAACAGTCTTTTCATCATAATTAAAAGCCACAATTTGGAAACCAATGAGCATGAGAAACCCCAGATGACACAAAGATGCCACTGAAGGAGAAGAGCAAAGGGAAGTGTACAAGCCTGACACAGCCCAGTGCAGCAGTGACCTGCTAATAACCATGTCTGTGCACTTTTTTGCTGGCAAACTCCGACTCTGTGGGTACTTACAGATATACAGATAGTTTTTATAGAAAAGGACAGGAGCTTATGTGATGAGCAAGGGACAGGAAAAGTGGACAGCCAATCCTGAAGCAATACAGAAAGAAGATTTTTCTTTTACCCAAGAAGAATGTTCTGTGGGGATGGAGAAACAGCTTCCCTCCAGCTGAGACAATATATTCACTGTGAATCCATGACCACAGCAAGTGGCCAATATTGTAACTGGCAATCACCTTCAGGACTTTTCAGCCAAGGACAGGATTTAAGAAGAGACTCATCTACTTTTGCCTTGCATTTTGTGTAACAATTTTCTCTTGCATAGACTGAATAAAGCATTAGGAATTTGGAGCTAGTGCAATTTGATACGCACACCTTACAGTTGTGTAAATAGTAGAATCTTACTAATGATTCTGTTATTACAACTCTCATTAGAGAAACAAACATTCTAGGAACAAGAAAGAATGTTTTCAGTACTATCCAAACCTGAAGTCTTGGCAAAGATACTTATCTGAAACAAATTAATGTTTTGAGCGAGAAAGAGAGTAATAAATAATGAAACACCACTGTTGTTTAAATACAGCACTTATGGTATATTCATTGTCGTTGATGTTCGCAGCCTTTCAGAAATGTTAAACACAAGTAACTTGTTATCCTGATTTTTAACCATGAGGCAAGTAACTACTTAAAAAAGTAAAGGCACATTTGCTATATTTAACACATATGATTTTTCCCAATGGTAAATGAAAGTCTTTTGTTTTCTTTTAAAATAAAACCAACCTAAAATAAATTTCTGTTGTAGGAAAACAAGACACTGATTTCAGAAGATCATCTGCACACACACGTTGCTTGCTCTTCACTTCAGAGCGCATTGTCAAAAACCTTAAAAAATCCGAGTGGAAAGCCCTGGTCTGGCCAGAAGTGTCTGTTTTGGCTGGATGAGCAATTAAAGGAATGTCTAGAGAGAAATATCACTCCTCTTTTAACTTGAGTTAGCTAATTGCCAATTAATTCAAGTCAATGAATACTCTGCAAATGTTAATCTAGGCACTGCAAAACACAAACATTTGTGGTTTACTTCAGGGCTCAAGTACTGGCAACAAACTAACTGGATTAGAAGAGGAACAAAAGTTCTAGGCTGACAAACTCAAGTACACTGTTTTTTGAAATGCTTGATATCTATATATTTTTGCTGCACGTGAACTTTGCTCTTTTTATACAAATAATTTAACTTATCCCCACAAATTAGAGGTTGCTGTTGTAAATCTTAAAAGAATTTATGGATGCTCATTCCTGGAAACTAGATGCACTAACATTTGCAAGATCTGCAGAACTTCAAGGATGTCAGTCCAGAAAATCAACCCTTACAGCAAAAAAAAGCATTAATACATCTCAAGCAGGGTAGAGGACAATCTTAACATGTAATGTTCCTCCTCTTTATTCTCCACAGTTATCTTCACAAACACTGCAGTTTCAATTAGGGTTAAATAAGTTCAGTTACAGCGTCTAACTCTGCTGACTGCAGTGAAGTTGCTTTAGATCTCCAGCAGTGAAAAATGGATTAAAATTTGGCCCACAGCAACATGATTTCCATAGCCATAAAATAAGGATAATAACACTTACTTACCTTGCAAGGGCTGTAGAAGGATTAACTGAATAATCCTTACAAAGAATGTTGGAAAGGGATATAAATCCTATCCAAGTTTTACATATTACAACCAGGAAAACTGCATTCTGAATACAATCTGGAAAGAACCCTCTAGATAATTTCTTACTATTAGCTTCCATTTCACATCCCAATTCTTTTAGAGCACAGATTTCTCGTCTCCAGTGATGCACATCTTATACTACACTCCTAGCTACACTGGAAAGAACTTTGTTACTGAGCATCCTACTTACAGAAACCAATAATTGCCCTTAATTACTCAGTCTTCTCATTGAAGAGATGTTTATTTTTCTATAGCAATTGTTATCTCTAATTATTGCATTAAAATAAACGAGGCTTATATCAAGTGACATGCAAATTACATGGTATCAATTTATAATTGAATATAGGGAAAAGGAGGTCTAGGAGAAATCTAGAAATCTAAAAGGATGAGGATGGAGCTACCCAGGTTGGGAATGAAATATTTTGACCGTGGGCACTTCTACAGAGATATTCCAGTGCTAAAAGGCTGTTCTGAGGGGCTCATGCATTAACTGTTTTTAAACTGCAAAAACTGTAATTATGGTAGGACTAAAGCCAGAGTTCAAACGCTCAGCAGGAGCATGGAAGGAGAGGTTCATCAGTGCTGAGTTCCACATGACTCAGCTCAGAGCACAGGCAAGCTGCACACTAAATTACCAGAGCCCAGATTTACTATCCTGAGCTATGAGCACTGTCAAATGTCTGCTGGCTCAGCCAGCCAGAGGGACACACTCCTAAGCTCAGAGACTGGTGAGAACAATGCCTTGGCTCAGATGTGACTGGACCCACATGCCTGATATTAGGGAAAAAGAGACACAAACACGTACAGATAAATATATA
This sequence comes from Donacobius atricapilla, assembly GCA_013397315.1. NCBI lineage: Eukaryota > Metazoa > Chordata > Aves > Passeriformes > Mimidae > Donacobius > Donacobius atricapilla. The sequence goes on from WBMY01009468.1 coordinate 174,124, forward strand.
CACAGCAGCTCAGCAGGAGCAGGTTTTACACTGGATGCCTCAGAGATTATGGTAGGATCATCCTCCAAGCTCAGCAGGGTCAAAACACACAGAACCAACATCACCTCTATTGATTTCTATCTTGGTCTCTTTCTTGCAATATTTCATAAATCAATACTTCTCAGAAAACCTTTATGTCCCCTGAATATAGCAAAGAATGTGAGTGTTAAGCCCTTTCAATGTGCTCTCTCTTCCCATCTCACCAGACACCCCCACATATCTAAAGAGGCCCCCTCAGGGAACCAGGACATGAACCTTCATTGGCACACTGTATGCTGCTTTTGCAAAATACCACTATTTCATCAGCCAAACTCTAACAAACTCTTGAAGTCCTCTGGGATCTATCAGCAGCTTGTGATGTCTATGGGCTGAATTCCTATTTCAGATCAAGTCTTTGTTCCTGTATAAAAAAACTTGGGAGACCAAGCTTTGCTGCCACGGGAGAAGCACACACTTCAGCTTCCAATGTGGACATCTGAAAGTGTCAGGGCAGCACCCCCATCCCCTGCACACAGGGAGAGAAAAGAGCGGGTTTATTGTTTGCAAATGCAAAAGACAAATTAAATACAGATAGATCTTTCCACGGATGCACCGGAAAAAGGAGCCCAACTCTTTTTACACCTCTGGATGGGCACTGGAAAAACTCTGCTTTCACTCACAGCTTTTCTAGTCAGAAGCCTTTTTTTCCTCCTCTTTCCAACATCTGTACATCTGTACATCTCCTTGTAAAGCTCCTCTTGAGGAATGATGAGAGCCATGCTCCTGTTCAGACTTCATTAATCCTTTGTCAGGAGATGACCATCAGACAGCCATCTTCAGGTACAGCAGGAAGCCAGCAGAAGTCTGTCTATCCTGCCTACGGTATCTTTTGGAAAACATGTTGCTGTAATTAGGTAACATCCGGGTAATCAGCCACAACAGCTCCACTTGGGTCTAGGGATCTATTGAGAAATATTGATGCACTAATAAGGAGGGAAGAGAGAGCAACAGAGAATGAGAGGGTGAGGAAGGAGGAGGGGAAACAGCAGATAAACTGCTCTTCACATGTACTTTCAGCTGATGTTAATCCCATTTTCTATGCTAATTTCTTACATCTCCCCTGCTTTACCACACCTTTCCACACTCCATCAGGAAGCCCTCACACCCTTTTGACCCTCCTACCAACCAAGATTGTTTCAGCTAGGTTAGATGTATATTAAAAACCTAATTAAAAAGGGAGGTTACCATGGAAAACCTTTATACAGCAGACAGAGGTCATGCTCTTCACAAGATTAGGCTCACCACAGAACACTTCATCTACCCAGCTCAGTGCTGATACAGCTTACTCTGCCCTCTGACATCTCTTAATCACCCTCTGACAGATTCCTAACAGGATTTTCACTGAGTGCCGATATGCTGCCCTTCAGTAAGGGTTCAAGAACTGACTGGATTAACCGCACTTGCACCCATGCCTTGGACAAGGGGCCAAACAGCAAGCCACAAGCACAGGCAGCACCCAGGAATTCCAGAAGGGCTTGTTGATAGCAGTGAGGCATGGCCCACACACAGGCAGAGGAGAAGTGCATCGGACAGCCACTGCATATGCTGTAAACAGATACCGGTATTTTTCCAAGGACAAATTGCTCTGTATCCAGTAGAAATAACAGAGGCTGACCACTTGCAGATCCACACCCTGAATTTAATTTCATTTCATTATTCACCACAAAACTCTGGATGCTCTTCCAGTCCCAACTCCCCACACCTATGGACATCCTACTTCCACTGTCCTCCAGTATTATAACACCTGCAATTCCTTCCCACACCTCTATCCCCACTGACTCTAGTTCCTTATGCCTCCTGCAGTAATGCCCCACATAGTTTTACCCATTTGTCCAGCAGTTCACCTGCCAGCTGCACAGTTTCCTTTTGTACCTTATTATCTTCTTTCTCCTGTGTAAAAGACAACAGATGCTGTGACCAGTCCAGATCTGCAAGCACATGGTTACTGTAAAAAGTGTAGGAAATAGCACATTTTCTTAATTACACTGGATATGAGAAAGTCCAAGTCTCTGGTTTAGAACAATGGAAAGAAAGACAACCTGGAAACTGAATTCTGATTTACAAACAGGAAAATCATAGCATAACAGTAACAGAATAAAAGGTAAGAAAAATGAGACTATTATTATTTTAATGAACAGAAACAGGCATATTAAAAAAAACCCAAACTGAACAAACTTTAAGACTCAGACTCATTTCCTTTAATTTGAGAATAACGGCTAAGGTCACAGCATGGAGCTGAAAGGATTTATTGACTCCTATTCCAAGAAGAACAGGAGCTGTCTGCTCATGTAGTACAAAGTACACTATAGCTGGTTCGCTATGTTCCCTACAAAGAGAGGAAAGCAGGGTGTCATATTCAAAACATAAAAAGGCCCAAGCACCTCATTAATTTTAGGTATGAGAAACAATGCAATACCTACAGAGCACGGTCAGCTGTGCCTCCACAATAAAAAGAAAGAAAATAAAATGAATTTAATTTCCTTGCAAAAGGAAGGTGGTTAGATAAACTGGAACATTACAACCCACCTTCTGATACCCAGTCTCATCACATGGAATTCATACCACAGTGGCTGAGGCTAAGTATGTCCTGAAATACGACTTCAATTTCAAACTGAGGCAGGAACCAGTGATTATAAAAGGATGAGACCTGTGCTGTCAAAACACATCTTTGCATCATACTTCTGCTCCAGGATTTCTATGCAACAACTCCAGCCTGGGCTGCTGGAAGATCTCACAGTGATTTTTTCTCTTCTGGAATGATTCCATGGGTCTGATCTAAAGCCTTCTGAAGTCAATGCAAAGGCTCATCTGTTTTAGGAAATTGCAGATCAGTTTCTTCAGCAGCAGCTTAGAGCTACACAAACCTGGCATATTCTAATAGGTGTTGCTGCAGACAATGACATTGATGTGCTAAAAATCTGGCTGCAGAAGACCTTATTGCAGAACCAGCTGTTCTCAATGGTTACCAAAGTGCACAGCCCCCCATACGTGTTAACTATTACTCAGGTAGAACAAATCCGCAGGCACAGGTATTCTTTAATCTTCAGCACCTTTTACCGCACCACTTCCCCACACAGAAAAGGGTTCTGCCTTTAATCAGACTGGTATTTTCTTAATATCAGAATGAAATGCTTAAATTAGGCTCCCCACAAACACTAGTTTAAGGCCAGAGACATAATAAAGAAAAGAGTAGATGAATTTTCTAGAAGTCAACCACATCTCACGTCCTGTGCTTTTTTTCTCTGATTACTTTCTATTCTATTAGTGATTTTATTTCTTGGGCCCACACATTTATCAAGAAGCATCAGAAGACTTCAGGAGATTCAATCAAAAGATTCACCTTAAGAAGAAGGCCTGGACAAGTACGTAGAAATAAGCAAACAACCAATAAGCAGCTTGTCCCTACAGGCTACAAACCTGAGCAAAAGTTAAAATATCAACCCTCAAAAACAACACTCCCACGTGAGGACCCAGTTTTCCCCACTTATATGTTACTGTGACCCCACTGGCTTCCTTGGAATTATTCCCAGTTCCCTGTGACCGAGAACAGCCGCAGCAGCCCTCACAGCCTCTCCAAGGAGGTGACACAACACAGCACAGGCTACAAACAATGGCCACAGAGGAGCTCAGTGTTGACTCAGAGTCACTCACGCTCAGAAGAGAAGGCAGCTCAGAAATAATTGAGACTGCTCTGCCTGTTCAGGGTCCCGACATACACAGGGGATAAACACGCTAAAATAATACAGTACTACCCAGCAATAATGGCATTAAACAAATCACGTACCACTTCCTGAAAAGCCTCTGGCCTTAAGGGATACTGCCTGTACAGAGCACAGAAAATACTCTTTTGTCCTTATGAACATTACATGCACTTTAGTTCTTCAGCTTTGAATTATGAGCTCCTAAGCAACTAGAAACTGCTATGATATTCTTTACTGGTACTACAGGGTCAGGTCACCTGCACATTCAGGCGATAGCCAAGTTGCAGAGATGGGTATGAAGGATTTCTCCCTGAACAGAGAAATCAGCAGCTGAATAGCCTATAGACCTGGCAGGACAGGTATCCACAGCAATATTATCTGAGTGTGACACTTTATGCTTAAAACCGAGAGTTAGAGGTTGCAGTCCAAATTTTATTAGGGTGATAATTTAAAAAAACCCTCTCAGCCAGAATGGCAAAGGACTTTTAGGAGAGAGTCAAAAACTTTAACAAAGGCCAAATATAGAAAACCCTTAGTCTTCAGAGTTGGACAGCCTAATTCTGGTACCTCAGTACACAAACCATCAAGCATGGTTTGGTCAGATGGACAAACAAAACCAGTTTGGGAAACACTGTGAGCTGCAGTGACCCGTGAAATGTCACAAAATGGTGGAACAGCCCTGCCATATGCACAGGATCTGCTTCGCGAGTTCCAGCCAGGTCAGTGAGGCTTCCTGCACATGCAGACTGGTTACACACATTGGAAACAGGAGTGCACGAAGGCATGTGGAACAGCAGAGGGTGCAGCAGATACAGCCCCGCAAGTTTCAGCTGCAGAAGGACCTGGTTAAGTTTCCGGAGGGAACATTTTTACTTGCATATACAAGACTTTAACTCTTCCCTTCTATTTCACAAGGATACAAGACCCCCTGCAAGCTCCAGGAGACAGAGAAACACAGAAAGAAAAGCTTACTTCTTAGAGAGAGAAGCTAACTTCCCTTCTGAGAAAGAGCAGAGGTGCTCCCCTCAAGTCATATTAAAGGGAATTAAGGAAAATCTGTGGCTTTTGTGAGATTACAAGTTGTTAAATACAATGGAGAATCTCTCATCCCAGAGCATCAACTGTAAATCCCACTAATAACTACATGAAGCAGCCTAAATAAAGGTTATTTTGAAACCTTTGTCTCTCTTTGCAGTGTACGCTTCTGAAAATCTTCCTCTTCAGCTGTATGTGAGTGTTGCTGTGAACAGTACATAATGCTGAACTGGGAAGAGAAGGTGCTTTCTGAAACCACAGAGGCAACCAGGTGAGTGAATACAAGAGCAGGAACTTCCAGACCATGCACTGGAAACAGCATAAAGAAAATCAGGGCAGCAGATGTCCAGGTATTTAGCAAGAGAGTTAAAGAAACAATTGAGGACTTCTCATGCTGTTCTGATTTGTGCTAGCAGTCCATAATTCACTGCTAAGGAGGAAAAAAAAAATATCTAGATTTTGCTGTTGGTTACATACTGTAACAGAATTATGTTGTGAGGCACCTCTAGAGATGATCAAGTCAAAGTCCCTGCTCCAACAGGGACAGCTAAAACACGTTGCCCAAGACCATGCCCAGTTGGATTCTGGGAATCTCCACAGATGAAGACTCCATAACCTCCCTGGATTCCTGTTCGATTGTTTGACCACCCTCATAGTAAAAAAAGTGTTTATTGTGTTTAGATAAATAGTTTTAATTTGTGCCCATTGTCTCTTGTCCAATCAATGGCCACTAGGGAGAAGAGTCACCTGTTGTGAGGAAATAAAGAGGGAGCTATTTATACACATTGATGAGATGCCTTCGAGCTTTTTCAGCAAACCAAATCATCCCAGCTCTAATCTTTCAGAAGCAGCCTCAGTTTCTCCATGTTTGGGGCCCTATCCTGGATTCAGTAAGTCCATGTTTCTTGTTCTTGTGGAGGCCCAGAACTGGATGCATTTCTCCAGTTGTGAGCTTGAGCAGAGGGAAAGGGTCACTTCCCTTAATCCAGTTAATCCTGCAGCCCAGGGTACTGTTTCCTACCTTTGGTACCCCAGTGCCTGGCTACCTTACTGTCTGCCCAGACCGTGAGGTCCTTCTGTGCAGATCTGCCTCCCCGCTGGCTGGTCCCCTGTGTGTGCTGACCCCTTCCCAAGGACTCTGCATTTTTGTGACAGTGCTGCCTGCTCACTTCTCCAGCCTAAGTAACTCTGGATGGCAGCACAACTGCCTGGTCCATCAGACATTCCTATTGGTTTTGGTCTCAAAAATACCATGTATTGGATTTGGTTCATTCAGTGGCTTTCTTCCATTCAGTCTCTGTAGGTAGTAGTGAGCAAAGAACACTTTCAGAGTGTTTTACGGATATTTAATGAAAAATGCTTCTTTGCAGCAGTTTTAAAGAATATTACCTAAATTACTTCAAGTAATTCTTCATGTTTTCTACATGTTTTATCCTAAAAGAGAAACTGTCCCCTAACATTTTCTAGTTAGTTCAAGACAACCCAAAGAAAATGAAACCAGAAACTGTACAACAAAAAGTGAGAAAAACATTAGGAAAGATGTGAATGAGCTGGTTGTTTTTCTTCAGCCATACCACAGTTCATTCTCAGGAGTTCTATAGGCAGAGACATAATTGGGTAAGTTATAACTTAAGAGCAATTTCACATGGTTCTTTGACTAAAGGCAATGCTGTGGATGGGCCACTGCGTGATAAATGCATGCTTTTATTGTCTGGATGCATGAAATAAGACTTCTCCTTCCCACCCCAACCTTCCTATTGGTTCCTTCAGCTTGCGTGCCCTTTAAAGAAACCTATCCATACAAACTGCTCCCTAATTCTTCCCACACAGCAGGGAAGAGCCACAGTGAAAGAAGAGCAACAATCCACATAACCAAAGATGAGACTTTGTCCTCCAGAGACTTGGCTTTAAGGTCTGGTTGGTCTCATTCTAATTCCAAGTAAGGATCTCAGCACAATGGAGCCTGTTTTCCAGAGCCCAGAAATTGTCAGGTGAGCAATGATGTGTCCTGGGAAGTGGAAAGATCTCTGCATAGTGTCTGCCTAGGGGCACCTCACATGCTGTCATACCTGGTCAAAACAAACGCTTTTAAAATCTTTTTGACTTCATGTTTGTTTTTAAATGGAATCAGCACATCTGGATAATAAATAATGATTTTTCATTTTTTAATGAATTTAATTTCACTTCAGTTTTCAAGCCAAATCGAGGTTGATGCAAATGGCCTAAAAAGAATATATGTCCATCTACAGTGACTAGAAAATGCCAGTCATCAATCTATAATGTAGCAAAAAAATTTCAAGAAAGGATGCAAGTAAATGCACATTAACTACATTATGACTTCAATGAATGGGCAGTGGAAAAGAATGCCTTCCTAACCACAGAAGAGAAATGCTAAATTTATTTTGCAAATCATCATAACTGGATGGTCATCAACTTGAAAATGAACTTTTTTTTAGGAAAATATCTAAAATGTAGAAGTGACAAATAAGGATGGAATCAAGAAATGAAATCAAGATTTTGCCCTTGCTGATTCAAACCATAATAAAAATCCAAGATTTAAATTGCCTTGATTTAAATAAAAATGACATAAATTAATCAAATCTGTTTGTCAGATAATAGTTCTCCTCACAGCTGTGAGATAAGCCCCACGTCAGAGCTTAACAAGAGCCCTACCTCCTCAGCATGGTCCTTACCACTTCTGCGCTTAATTGGTGTCTAGAGCCTTGCCCTGTGGTTTGAGATTCACTTTTCCTAATCTGCTGTTGAATGTGGGAACTCTTCAAGATGGGGGAACATAAGGGATTACATCAGTACTTGAGATGGGCTCCAGCTTTAAGACAAAGCCAGAGAACTGTACCAAGTGCTGGAGCTACTGAAGCAAACAAGGTAGAATCCATGCTAAACAAGAAGCAAAAAGACAGTCATGTTTGCATATATAGAGGAATCTGCCCTCTCTCCTGCCCACATATAAGAGATAAAGCAGGAGGTAATATCCTGGCTGTTTTTGGAAAAGCCGAGCTTTATGACACAAATAAGGATAGGATGTAGCAGAAAATAGTTCTCTCCAGTATTTTTTCTCAAGCCTCATGAACAGATTACAAGACTACAGAGAAAATTGTTTTCAAAGAGAAAATACATAACACAACACAGAAATTCATGAACAAAAGCCCCATGGAATTGTTATTGCTGCTTGTACTGGAAGACTCAACTCAAGACTAGGACTCTACTGTAATAAACATAATGCATACAACATGTAATAGAGGCTCGGCCCTGCCTTGGGGTAGATGGTTATGATCCAAACAGATAAGGCAGTCACAGAATACACCTAATTATGTGCTGTTTCTCTGAAGACAAAGACTTTAGGCATTAAGGAACTGGGCAACTTGCTGAAGGTCACATGGAAACTCTGTGGCAGGGTTGGAAACCATGCACGTGCCACAGTCACATCTTAAGTTGGTGGGAGAAGACTGCAAAAAAGCTACAAACCATGAATGCATTTTCAAATGTAAACTATATGCTAGAACATAAAAAATTGGCCAGTAGACCCTCCTCTGTATAAAATTCCAGACAAACCTCATACCTACCTCCAGGTACAGGAGTATAAAAGGATAATAATTCCATTTGTGCCATGAGGTTCCTGACTTACAGCAAAAAACTAGGAGCAAAAATGGGGTGCTTTATGTGTTATATGGGAATGTATAAATTTGGTGAGAGCGCTTTCAAATTTATGATCCACTTAATGAAAACAGCAGTAACAAAAATGCAACACTGTATTTTAAATAGGAGAAGGGATGCTGATTCCTGGAAGCAGCGAAGAAACAGAAAAAACCACGAAGGGAAATCTCTCTCCTCTCAGCAAGCATTTTACTGGTTCTGCTGTAGCAAAAGGATGGGCCTGCAGCAAAATGATAGGCAGCACGGACAGAGCGAGCCGCTCAAAGGGAAAGGGTTACGCTGGCTGCGTTAGGGAGGGATGTTCCAAACATCGGTGCCCCACCATGATGTCCCCAGCAGCAGCACGGCTGCCAGGGCCCGGTTCCTGGCCCAGCGCGGCCGGGCACCGACTGCCACCTGCGGGGAGGCACACGACAATAACCTCCATCTGCAGGACACAGCTTTCAGCCCCTTCCTTTACAGCTCAATAGGTGCATCTGCTGCTGCCCCTCTGCTAATCCTCAACCTTGTTTAAAATGCAGATCAGTGGAGATCATGCTTTTTCTTTCCCATTACAGACCATACCCTAAAAGAGCTTTAATCACACAGACAATATTCTATCTCTTGCAGGGTCTGCTGCTTCATTCTTTCCTCTTGCCTTTGTTTGGAAGCCAGATCTTTGTCAGGCACTAGCAGCCGCAGCAGCAGAATATAATTTTGCAGTGCAAGGTTTGAAGCTAGTCAAAGCGACTATAACCTTTCCCAAAACTGAGGCAATGTAATTAGAAGGCTGTGACTGCAAAATATAAACAGCAGGGAACTCAGGTCATAAGAACCTCCTGAGAAAATGCATCCTAAACCCCCAGATATGTTGCATGATTTTAAATGTAAAAAGCAGCATCAGCAGACTTCCTTACTTGTCTTTGTCTCCCTAGCACTAATGCACCATGACATTTTTTTAGATGTCAGAAAGTACAAGAGCTACAGAGGAAAGCTATGATTGGTTACATGACTGTAGGCTGAGAGAAATGATTTAATTTATTTCACAGAAAGAGCATATTCATGAACATACATATGTGTAAATGCTAACCTGAAACAGCTAGTTCTTCCAAGGTAATTCTACTGCCAAATGAATGACCCTATAAGCTGACAGGCTGTTCTTCCTGCGACAAGAAGGAGATCATGCAAGTCATCATTGTAAAAATAAGACCATAAGAACCACTGTAGCTGAGCACTGGTCCAGCTCTGAATCTTCTAAGAAGAAGTGACATCCCAGAGTCCTCTTTTCCACGGCAATTGCCATCAGTGCATTTCACAGGGCAGGACCAGCCTGGAATTCTCCTCATTTATGTTTATCAAATTGATTTTCTTCTCTAGCAAGCTTAGATCCCACTAATAATTGTATGGCATAATACATTTAATCTTGTCTTTTTCTCTATCTAAAAACCACAGGAAGAAAGATAAGCAAACCAAGAATTCTACCAATCAGGGTATGTCTGTCTTTTACAAATGTACAACATATGGTGGAGAGGAGGGCAAAGGAATTCTTCCTGTATTTTTACCTTCTAAGAAATATGTTCATGGCATGGTGATAAAACATAGCACAGCACTTCCCCTATCACAGAGAGAGATACTGAAAGATTAAAAAACACACAAGGGATGTGACTAAGAGGGATGTACTCCTTGCCATTAATACTTTTTGAGCCACCGGATTCCCAAGAGATCAGCTAAGGACAATTCACTGCTTGCAAGAGTTTGAGATGCTACCTGGACTTTGGTAAGTGCCAGACTTTCCCTTCCTGAAATAGCAGCTGCTCTGCAGGGACCCTCTGCTGTATCAGAGCCAACTGGGCATCACAGAGGGTCTTGAATGGCATGGTCCTATGGGCAGACACAGCCCACAACCATTCATCTCATTCCTCACCAAAAATGCATATGTTCTGCTCGTTTCTTAAGCCCAGATAGGTGCTCTGCTAACCATTGACTTCCTAGACAGCAGGAAATCCAACATACTCTGCCTGACTTACACATCTGTACATTAATTGTTGGAAGCAGCACTCCCATAATTCAGAGCCTCACTCATCTGAACTCACCGGAGTCCCCAGCAGTAGGTCTGTGTCTGCTGGATTTGCTGATCAAGGACAGCCTAGCACGTGGTCCACTTCTGCCAGTTGGCATCATAGCAATTAAAAGGGGGAAAAGACTGTGGGACGAGTCATTCCATCGGTGCAGAAATGCATTTATTATTTGACTCATTATGGAGACACAAAGTGATTTTCAATTAGCTGTCCAAGGGTATGATCGAACACAAGATACTTTAATTATGTATTTCACGGACATGCTTCAAAGGTGCCGTTTCACTCTCAAAATAATTAGCTGCGTGCAGAGGCAACTTCGAGAGTTCCTGAGAGCCTGTGGTTACTTTCCTTTAAGAAACAAAAGAGTTATCTAGGTTTCCTGAAGTGCAAAGGCCTCCTAGTTGCAGGTAACTGCACCTAATGTATCTATCCAGAATCACAGGTGCCTGTGGGTGCACCTGCAGCTGTGTTCCCTAGGAAACACGGGAAGTGGTCAGCGGCTGCCAGATGTATACTTCATCCTTGAGAAGCAGTCCCCTGTGAGCATAAGGTCCTGCAAGGGAGTCTTTGATGAAGCATACCAGGATGCACACCCACATCTCCAGGTGGACTTCCCAAACCAAATCCAGGAAAGCAGAAGTGAAGCAGAATAAAGCAAAAGGTAAGGAAAGGCTGGAGAATACCAACAACACTGAGTCATATTCACTTCTCCTCTCACTGAATAGCAACACTAACCTACAGCAGCAGTGTCTCATTTGGTACTTGTATAAGCAGTAGTAAATTACTGCCTCCTGACGAAAAAGCCAAGGAAGACACTATGAAACAAGTTTTCTCCAATTAACAAAGCTTCCCAGGACTACTTACACACTGTCCCGTCCTAATGAGGGCACCCAAAGTCATAATCCAGTCCTCCTTTATAATTAACATCCGTAATTACTGGTCTGCAACACTATGCCTTAACTAATGCCACTACTCACAACATCAGACAGTTATATCTGCACTTTTGTGCATATTCGATGCAAAGAATAGAAGTTTCATAGTTATTTTTTTTTCTCTCATATAAGAATACCAGATTTCCATTTCAACCACTGGTTTAAGTATCTAAGTACTCCAAAGAGAACCTAAAGAGAAGGTTAAATTTTGGCACCCTTCACAAACATATGTGAATAGAACTGGTTTTCTTGCTACAAGCAGCAATAACTTGAAGGATCCCACCTGCCAGTGATCTCTATCAAGGTGACCAGGTGACATACACTGTAACATATGCAGAATCGCTTTCCTTAAACATCTATCCTGGAGCTGATAAAAATAGTGCCAAAAGGAATTAGAAACATTAATTGAAAGTGTTAAAATGGTAAACGTAAAATGTTGCCAGGGGATACTTATTGTTTCCACCACAAAAATGTTGTATGACATCTCTCCCAATAAACAGTAAACCTGAACACTAACTCCCCAATAATGCAATTAGCTGTGTCAATGTCAAGACAGGGCTCTGCCCCTTCACATCCATTGTCACATATATTTATCTCCTGTATCACAGCAGTCCTGCTGGCCTTAGAAAAGAGATCCCTTGATGGAAATGAGGCCTGACAGGAAAACAAAGAACATATTTTGAATGCACAGAGACATCTTTTATAATTAAGAAGCTTAGGTGTTTTTCCTGTAGGTGTTTATAAGAGGTTAATTTGTTTGTTTGTGAAACTACTAAGCTTCAGGGAAGCATTTAAAAATGGTTAGGTCTTAAAATTTAAAGAGATTTTTCCACCACTGAGTTCTCTGTAAATTATCACTTAGGGACTGGAAGGAGGTAGCATGTACCTTCAGAACATGCAAAATGGTGATGGGTACCACACAGGCAGAAAACTAAAATTTCTCCATGCATCCTTGCTGTCTAACAGCCTGATTAGCTGGGTGATCCTCAGCACCAGTGAAAATGTCAATGAATCTTACTGATATCAAGTGCCTGTTTACATGAAGGATGGGTAGTTCAGTATGTAAGACAGTTAATAAAACAGAGAAAAAAATAACTTAGCAACTTTAATCTCTGGACAGGGTCACGTGTTGTAGTTCGACATACAATTTAAAGTCACAGAAAATGTCCTGTGGGAACAGTCATTCAAGTGCATCAGCCAACATGGACCTAATTACCCCAAAGTCTTTTTGAATTCGGGCCTCAATCTTCCTATGACTTTGTTTTTTTCCACTGGTAATATAAATCTGCCACATAGAAACACTAAGGATTAATGTACTGGGGTTGGTGAAATGTCAGAAGTACTTCTAAGGTGTTTCAATAAAGGCTCCTTTTCTTTCTCCTTAGAACTGTGCAGGAAAGATAATTTGCTGACCTTGTTATTTCTAAGTCTCGTACAGTGGTAGATGTGGAGAGCCCATCAATTCCCAGTGACGGCACCACACTCGTAATGTGTCCACCCCAAGTCCCTAATTCAATCTTTGCATAACACATCCCTCAGAATGTATTATGCCCTTTCATACCAGAGTGGGTCAGCAAATGGAATAAGCATATGTGTCCCTTTTGCACAAATTTGTACCTTCACTTAAGCATGTTACTCTACTTTCAAACTCAGGTAACAGGCAGACTGCACATGGCTAAGTCTGGTCTAATCCTACATGTGCCATTTTAATTGCTTAAATTGATGGATTATTTACTTCAGTGATTTCTTTTCAAAGTTGCCTCTTAAAAATAAATGTGTATGTCACAAAACAGCACTTAGTCTGTGGTGGCCAGTATCTCTGAGCATATGCCACTGTGAGACAGAAACATTCCTTTGTCCTTCAGACACAACTCTGAGATCACCAGTTACATAAACCATGTTGTGCAAGTTATTATGACAGCAAATTTTCTTGTCATTTGTCCTTTACCATTTATTCCTATTGTCTGTATCAGAAGTCCTTCTCCATCATACCAGGAAATCAGCAATTTCCTTTCCAAAGAGCCCACCAGAATTTATAGCTATGTATTGAAGGATGTATCAGCCTTTGCAACCTGTGCATTTATGTTGGAGATACCAACAGCAGTAAAACAAGTGAGTTCATGTCAATAAAAAAAAAAAAACAGACGCAAGTGAAAAAGCAAATAATCTAATCTCATTTAAAAGCATGTGAACAAGGAGAAGACTAACTGAGATTAGTGGAACTACTTATGGGTTAAATCAGTACTAACAAGGGAGGACTACAATCACCCTTTGCAAGCAATTGAGAACACAGACTGCCATTGCACTGGCTGACAAGTTGATAACTCATCTCCTGAGTGGAAGAAAAATATGCCAAAGATTTTAACCAGCTGAAAAAGTCAAGGGCCTAAAAAGTGCATATATTTCATTCACTTACAGAATGGGAAACCCACTTTTAGACCTCTGCCTCCTATTGCTCAGTCTACAGATTAATTTTAAGCTTATTTTGAAATTTAAAACATCCCAAGGATATACATTTTAGTCTACAGAGCAGAAAAGCATCACCAATTAATGACTGGGATCCCTTTACTGGAGACAGTCAAGCTCTAAGACTTCTCGGAAGGATATGGAGTGCATAGAAACACACAAAAGATTATGCAAATCAAACCCCCATCACATTATGCAAACAAAAATTACTACACACAAGCTCATGTTAGTCTTTATGACAGTCACACACCACAGGAAACCTAACTTTCACCAAATAAAAAAAAAATCCCAATTTTTGTGCTGTTGAAGGAGATTCTACAGCTGCACACACATTTCATCTCAACCAACTTGCAAACACAGCTCTAAAGGCTGTTTACCACAGTGTGATTTTCACCAGAGCTCCAACCAAACAGGAGGCAGCAAGGACCATGATATGCTATCCATTACACCAGTGTAAAGCAAGAATAACTCCAACTTTGCAGAAGAGCAGCACTGAATCTATTCAAAGACTGTCTGCAGTACCATGGGTTTTCCCATTTCCTCACAACAATTTTCGTATCAAAATCATAACAGTAAGAACGGCGTGCTTGTGACCTCCTTGATGCATTATCAGTGATCCTCATTTCAGAGAAAGGTTTGGGGAAGATTCTCTGGCTTTTGAGCATTCAAGTCATCTGTCCCCTCCAACCCTAGGTCTCTTTAAAGTAGACAGACTGGTTTCTCATTGGCTGAGATAGTGCAAAAATCTGAACTGTCCATGCCACCTATTTCAAGTCTGAGGTACCATGAAGTTTTAATGACATGGTCCTAATGAAAGTAGCTGCAGCTGTTCCTAAAGTGGTTTCTTAATGGGCCCCAAGGCATATGACTGAGCTCATAGTTTTGTACCAGTTTTATGCAGGGTTTCCCTTCATTAAGCAACTTCTTTAGTATGAGCTGTCACATTCAAAGTCCTTTATGAATTAGGAGCCTTCTCCACTGACTTCAACAGCATCTGGCTTCATGGAAGGAATCAGGTCCCTGCTGTGAAGCGTTTCAGCCCAGTAGCTCTGTCTAAAATCTGTCAAAATTGGACAGGCCCCCTGAGAATTTTATTAGGATTGGGCACAAACAATACCTTGAGTGCAAGCTAGATGAACCTAAGGCCCATAAGGTAAGATACACTGCTGAGTAAATCACCAGACATCCTGAATTGCTACAGAACAGAGGTTCTCTGTCTAGATTTCAGAAAGCAGAATTCAGTCCAGATCCATGTAAAAAATAAACAAAATAAACACTGAGTCCCCCTCAATGAACAGAATTTTAAAGGAAGCATTGTAAGAGAGCATCTTTAAAACAAAACCAAACCAATAACCATGAGTTGAATTTTCCACTTCTAAGAAAATTTGCTCGTGGAGGATACCATCAAAACCCATGTTATGCTTCTAACATTGCACTATTCTGGATACCATCTAATTCTCCATCAGTTCTCTAATTTCAGCTGACTTTAACAAAATGTTCACACTAAAAACTAAAACAACAAAACCTGTCAACAACAGCATTTTTTTTCCTGAAAGAAAAAAACACCTACATTTCTGGCAATGTCCTCCTACTTGTCAAGCACCAGGAAAGCCTGCCAGATATTAAAGTAACTTAAGAGTGCTCCATTTGATCTGCATATCATACCATAGAAGCATCACTAAATCTATGTCCAGTCCATGGAAATCACACTGGCAGGAAATCTTCCCTTCAGGCAAACCCAGCTAAAAGGCTTCAGTAGCACTCAACATCTTTTGGCCAGTCTACCAAGCTCAATGTTTTCTGTGCAAAAGTGCCTAAATAATAAAGCCAGTGAATCGGCAGCAGAAGCAGCTAGGGAAACAGTTTCCACAGCGAAAAGCATGAAAAATGGTCCAGGAGTCACAAACTTCCTTTTTCCTTGTTCTTAACTGAGTGCTGCACACCTGTGCTTCCTTTGAAGAGACAGGATTTTTCTGTCTCCCATCCCTAAACATCTTCCTTCCAGCTTCTACAAATACAAACCTCTAACAGTTCCAGGCTTCCCACTACGCAACTGCCTTTGCTCAAGTTATACTCTAGATGCTTTCAAAGCTGTTTAAAGTTCCCCATAAAAGAAAAGTGATATAATTTAAAATTCCAAATCATACCAATAAACTGAAGTGATGCTACACACCTGATGAAGAGAGGGAATCAGAATACATGGCCTCAAACTCAGATTTCTACAAGACAAGGTAGAAAAATAAGGATGTGTCTCTGGCAA
Source organism: Donacobius atricapilla (assembly GCA_013397315.1). Lineage (NCBI taxonomy): Eukaryota > Metazoa > Chordata > Aves > Passeriformes > Mimidae > Donacobius > Donacobius atricapilla. The sequence goes on from WBMY01009468.1 coordinate 190,328, forward strand.
GTGGCCAGGGTATCTACTGCCTGCCATGTAACAGTGCAAATCCACCCTGAAACCCAACTAATAAGCAGAGTAAGAGCCAGAAAGAAACAGTTCCGTTTTCCAGACAGATGAATGGCCGACTGAGCTACTTTTCAGGATTTTACTTTTGAAACTAAAAAAAGCAGTTCCAAGGGCTGGAGGTAAAAAAAAAAAAAAAAAAAAGAACTCAGCAGTAGCTGTTCAAAGAGATATCTTAAAATCTCTTATGAATAAAAGTTATTTTTGTCTAAAAAGAGGATGTTCTTTTTCTATTGCCTCCCAGCCTCCTTCCAAATATGCTGACAAAGAAAGCTGAATGGGAACTGCAGTATCAGAAAGTGCCTACAAGGACTTGAGTTTTGCAGGTGGAGATGCAAGATCGAGGAACTAGGGGGTCAAATCACCACATCATATACCTGAATCAAACATTAGATTAAAAATTCTCTTTCTGGACTTGGTGCCTGGAAACCCTTGTATGAAGCAGAGGTGATGGATAACGGCAGATCAGCATTCTCAATCTATTCCCTGTTCTGACCTGATGTTAAGAAAAATGGCTGGGGGACTCCTATCCACCAATGAATAAATCTGAGCTTAACTCAGCAATATATTTAACCAAATTTCAATCTATGGCACTTGGAGATAAGCAGTTCTGTAAATTAATAGCTTTGCTTTTCTAAAATCAGAACAAAGAAGGAGCTCTACAGCTAATGATGGACAACACATTTCTGTTGAGATTATTTTTCACAGTCCAGTCTGCAGATTTGGTAACAATAAGATACTTTCAAATTCACATCTTTCTGCCAAACAGTTTAGAACATTATTTAAAACAATAAATTGAAAAACATGTCTTTTCTGAAATCTATTTTTACATTCATTTTTTGCCCAGAACATACTTATCAGTACCACTGACATTTCACAAGCGTGATTTAAAGTGTTTAATTTTATTACTTTTCCATTATTTTTGCTCTGTCCTCTGCTTGACAAGCCTAAAGAATAATAGATGTAAAGGAAAAAAACCCAAAACCCTATGTTGCTAGTACAGTGTCTGATAAAATAAAACCAATTCAGACAGCCTTTTCCTTTTTTACCCTACAACATGCAATAGGATTAACACTCTCCCTAGAAAGATGCATTTTTCTCCTATGGGCCATCTGATTGTAATTTGACTCAAAAAAAAGCCCTCCAACTCTTGACCATCTCACAGTATAGTACTGGAAAACATCTAGGTCACATAATCCTGTCTCATCCAATTTAGATGCAGTTCTTCCAAGGATATAAATTCATTAGAGAGACAGATTGTAAACAAATACATACACACACAAGAAAAAAATATGCAGACAGATCCTGCCTGCTCACCCTGCATATATATGACTACTTGACCCAGAAACTAAAGGTATCACCATCCAGTCACTGGGTCAGAGTCATTCACCTATATAAATAACCTGAGAAATTTAGCCTCCCTACCACACCATAGAATGTCACAGCATTTCAGAGGAGTTTGTGGTTCCCTCCAATTTGTTGTTTATTTGGTTATTCCTAAAAAACCAAGCTGCCAGTCTTACAGTGAATTAATGTTTCACTTCACTGAGAGCCCCAGTGGATTCCTGGTGACATCTCTAAGGGATGTTGGTAAGCAAACAGTACTGAAGACATCAGTATCAGATTATTATGGATTATTTCTGAGAGATTTAATCAGTCAACAGTTAATAAAAATCGTGAATACACAAACCACAGATATTGGTTAGCTCTCTTTGTCTTAAGAGTTAGACCCCCATCAGTTGATCCCCTATAAAAGAATACCTTACTTTCCCCAATCAGCTGAGCACAGGTTTCAAATTTAGAAGGTCTAAAGGAAAAAGTCTAGGCCTTTGGACCTCTCATGGAAATCCAGAACTTTGTGAAGTAGGAAGCAGTGTCATGTTAGGCATTTAAAGGTACTTCCAATTTTTTTTTTCTTTTAGTCACGTGTACCTTGTCCAAGACATGAACTGCAAAAACCACCAAGCTGTAAGATGCTGTCAACCAAAAAAGAATACAGATCTGATTTTTCTCTTGCAACTTGCAGTCAAAATCACTTTCCATACCTGGGCAATTGCAATTGTAAAGGTATTTTTGTATCACTGATATGTCCATTAAATTCCCTATGTGCCAGGGCTCCCAGGGAGCTTCGATCTAACCACTGCATCATGCACAGCTCTGCCATGTGGATTCCTGAATTTATTGGTTTGTTATTTTCTGTCATCATTACAACCAGAGACACAAAGTAATTAATTGGGCAGACAGAGCACTCTTGCTCATGCTGCTGTCTAGCACAATTAATTACCTGTGCCAGTTTTGGAAAAGCTGATCATCTCACTATTCCCTGTCCCACAGCAAGCATACCTCTCAGTAAATAATTCTGAACAAACACAGGAAGCACGTTAAGTCAATATTCAGCAGTTCTACACATATTTCATTCATGATAACAAAGAATAAAGAGGAACAAGTGAAAACCAAAGCTCCTAAATTTGTCCATGGTAATTTAAAGGCCAAGAAATCATTTAATTGAAGATAAACAGATGTGTTTCCTTGATACATGCAGCACTTCCTAATATTTTCCATAGAAAATTCTTGAAACCTCTGAATACTGACTTTTATTCAATCCAACTTCATTATCCAAAACAAACTCCACTTCTCTGCCATATGCTCAAGGAGTACAGGGAATCCTACACTGCCAACATTAGGCGCTCATCCGTTGTTGCAATAAGCCTGAGATATCACAGGATGCATTCCCATCTGCTTTTGAATTTTGCTTCAGCTAGCAAGGCTGAAAAATTCCCCAATTTGTCCCCTCTACTCCTTTCGGAGCAGTATGTGTGTCAAATCCAACGTGGGCAGCATTTTCTATTCACAAAGGCAGTACAGAGCAGCAGGGGCATAAGGACGGACAAGAATGGGCCTGAGCTCCCCCATGGAAGACATCTCTCCTGCAGCATTCCCAGTCCTAGTCAGGAACATTGCTCCTAAGGACGGGTGTCTCTGGGGACACTGGGCCCCTGAAACCTCAGCACCTTTGTACTGCTAAGACCCCTTTGGGGAAAGGACAGCTTTAGTTTAAATACTTTGGGAACAAGCCGAAGAACCAGCCCAGTTACTCAGGAGTGTAACTACTGTTTTCCCAATCCCCCCTGCTCTGACAAGCACCAGAAATTCACATCGAGTACAGTGACTGTGTCCCTGTTAAGCTCCTGGGTGGCTCACAGGTCATAATGTCCGTGTATGGACAGCGTCTAAGATCTCTAGGCCCTTAAAACAATGACAATCTCCTAGGTGCAAAATTAAACACATAGTTTCAAACTGTGTTTCTTATCTCTGTTCCTTGCTTTCTTGCACATGAACACATTGCATACATATAAAATAAACAACTTGTATACAATTGCTCTATTTGTCTTCACTTGTACATCACAGGACAGATTCAGGTTTCCTGAATCTAACCCCCAAAAGTTTTATAAATACATGATGAAGTCATGAACATTGATCAGTCCAGAACATTCAAAGGAACTCTTAAAAATATAGTTTTTGTATGCTTTCCTAAATTTAATTAAAAATAAAATAAATGCACATTTTACTTTTTCTTTACAGTAATGAATACACTGGAGGCTCCATGCCTCTGTTATCACTGTGAGATTTTACGTTTATGGGGTAGCAGTGTTGTTCTTTTTTCCTCTTCAAAAAGATATTCACAAACCAGAGGAGGAACTTTTTGAAGCATGCAGTGGGACTTCTTGTGGGCTTGATATTTCTGAGCCTGAATTTTAGCTTGCTAACGATTGCTAGCTCCTTTCCCAAGGGAAAGCTGTCAACAGTTTCTCTTTTCAAAACATCTCTCTCCGTTTCTCAGCACACGTGAAGTAAACAGTGTTCCCTTTCCCATAACAACTGTCCCCAGGTGTTGTTTCCTATTGCTTAACCAATGGAGAGCAGTGTCAGTCCCATGGACCAATAATGGACCTTTTTAGCACAGCATGTTCTAAATGAAACTGTTGGAATTGTAAATAAAGCCTTCTTTCTCTTCTGACAACTGTATGGAGCCAATCTATTTTGTGTCCTACTGTGACAACTTCTTCTGCCCACTCCTTATGTACAACTCTCCCAGCACAATCTGACCGCGGCGCAGTTTTCCAGCTGCGGCCCTTGGCAGATGAATCTCGCATCAGTCGGATGAAGCCCTGCACCTTAGATTCACTGAAGGGAGTGAGCAGACACCAGGAGCTCTCCAGGGTCCCTCGGAGTTCTGAGCAACACAGTGGCAGCACAGGCAGCTGAAGGCAGAGCTCAGCCCCTCATGTGATTTGACTGTGACACATCACAGACATCTTCTTGACACATAAACTAAGGTGGCAGCAAAAAAGTGGGGAGGGTATGAATAATTTTGAAAAAAAAATTCAATTTAACTTTCACTTTAAATAATTTATTTCAGAGACAAACGCTTGCGACCAAGGTGGAACTTCATATAAGCCACTAAAACTGTGCCAAAGGAATCAAAATAAATTATGCCAGAATACACACCTGGACTCCAGATAAAAAGGGCTGGGCAGTCCCTTTGCTAAGCATCTCTAATGCAAATTTCGAAGTTTGTCAGTGACAGGCACTTGAAAATCTGTGAACCTGGACCCAGCAAAGGCAGAAATCATTCAGATCCTGATCCAGTAAAACATTTAGACATGTTTATGCAGGAACATGTGAAAGTCCATGGCCACAAAACAATTCAAGTGAGCAATTAGCTTTGATCCCTCAATCCTTCTGAAATCAACAGAATGCAACAGTGCAACATTAGCTGGGATGCTCTGGGACAGTGAGTAAAAGATACAACTTTTAATTTGATTTCATAAACTGTCTTGCATTTCTTGTGCTAAAGAGACAAAGGAGTGGTGTTTGTATGTGCACTCTGCATAGAGGGACAGCTTCAGTTTAAATGGAAGGAATTTCATACAGCTCATCAGGGCTCAATGTTTAAAACTCAGAGGGCTTCTCACAGGAAGAGGAGGCGCAGATATATCTAAGAGAGGCAAAGGGACTAGTTTTTGTACGGGGGAAGGGGAAGAGAGAAAAGTAGCAGCAGCTTAGGATACATTATTTCTGCTACAAAATGTTTTCTACACCATGCTGAAAGAGCCCCGTACTGTGAAGACAAACCTCTTATGATGTCAGAACAGCTCTTCTTTCTACTGTGCCTGCTACCATGCAAAAAGGTGAGCACTACTTTCGTGAAAGCAGCTTTCTAAAAGGCATTGCTGGATCAACCACATCTGGGTTGCCCTGGACCTAACTGCAGACCTTCCCATACTCAGGCCCGTATCCGAACTTAAAATCTCCCACATTATTTGTAAGGACACTTCAGAAAATGGGAGCAGAAATAAATGCATCAGGATCTCTCTGTCCAGTTCCTGCAATTCCTGTCGGACACAACAATGTCTCAAATGGATATTTGAAATCTTGGGTTCCTATATCCTCATCAGCAATTATGATTTGCAATCCCAGATTATTTTTTGCTTGTCCTTAGGCTATTTGGCAATGAAATATGAGGCAGAAAGACAGAAGCCCAGTTCCCAGGAGCCAGGTTGGTGCTTCAGGGCTGAGGGTAGCAGAAACTAGTTTTGACAGGTTAGCCATGCAAATATTATGAGGCAGTCATCAAGCAAGTATCTCTGTGCTGCTCCCCTCAGCCAGCATCAGAGAGACTGACACATTGTGACAGCTTTCATACCAAGAGTTAAGCAAAACTCATTTCAATCATGCTTTAAACCAAACAGAATTAACACCAAAATCCTAACACTTTAGCAAAATAAATAGTGTTTAGAGAAGCAAAACATTTACAAGCAAATCCAGATAGGCAGTGAAGTGTGAACCCCAAGGCTATCTGCTTACTCCCGCAAAGACCTGTGGAGTCATCATCAGCCCGGCACACTTTAACCTGCCTTTCTCCGTGAGAATCCCACCCTGGCCGAAGAAAAGTGCAGGTAAAGTGCTGCAGAACTTCAGTGTAGGCAGGACAGGGAACATTAAATATACACACAGCACCTCACATAGCACAGTCCCACTTTCCCCTCATGAACACTGAGACATTGCCGTACTATAAAAAACTACTCTACCAGTCAGCTAGAAACAGTAAAAGGAATCCTCCAATAAGTACATCAGTCCTCGTGCTATAATTAGCCATATACAGTTTAAATAAAATCCTGATTAATGAACATCTGCCAGAGGACATCACGTTTCAGTGCTATTCCAGCCAATGCTGAAATCATATAATTTTAGATGGAGAATGAAATAGGTCATTTGGGTGACACTTTCCTCATAGGGCAGAACATCATTGTGAACAAAAAACCAAAACAGAAACATGGGTTACAGTGACTGAAAATCATGTACAGAGAGTAAGAGACCCTGTTTCACAGCCTCTCCAGTTTCTACTAAAGGTCCCTCTCTTTGGGTGGAGTGGGAAAAGGTTCATACCCTGAGCTCTCTGTACCTCTCCAGGTCCTGTGTTTAGAGAAGGAAACAACAGCTGTACTTCTCATAGAAGCCTTACACACTTCACACACTGTGTTTCCAGCAGTGGAAGCACACGGAAGGCCTGCTTCCGGAAGGCCAGCATGGAGACTCAAATGGATGCTTTGAAATCTCTGCCCTTTAGAGATGAGGCTGAAATCCACTGTCACCATTTCACTCTGTCATAGAGGGCAGATAACCTGTCACAGCCAGAAATAAGGCAGGCTCCCTCCCTTTGTCTATTAGTGACAGACACTGAACTCCGTTTCATTCAAAATGGGGAAAAAACCTGATGCTATGGCTTTCTACTTGAAATGGAAACATGCTGCTTACAGCAAAGATGTCAACACCCTCAGCTGTCAGACAGAAACACAAGAAAGCCAGAGACAGAAAAGAAAGTTTCCAAAAGGAAATACTATTTCTCAGTATTATATTTATCTTTTATTTACCTTCTAGAACTAACTGTAATGGAGTTTGAATTGGTGGGGTTTTTCCATCCCGAGCTTATTATAAACACCCAAAGTACAGTGCAAAGAGGTTTAAAATATAGTCTTTACCAAACATGACAAGGAAAGGTCTTCATACCATCTGAGGTTTCCATCTACAGTTGTCCTCATGGGACATGAGGGAGCCAACAGCAGTAGGTACAGTGAAAGTCTGCCTTGACTCACATCTGTCAGTACAGAAAAACTGCCCAATTCCCTGTTCCTATAGAAAAAAAAGCTTTCCACAAAACGTCCCTGGCAGCAGCAGTCTTCTTTATATTACAGAGATGAGAGGACAAACCACAAATGCATAAAATATTAGGGCAAACAAGAAAATATTTTATACTTGGTAGAAAATTCTTCCTAGATCAACAGCTTAGCTTTTGAACAGGTGTGAGAAGTAGGAAAAACATCACAAGGAACAGAGATGTATGATAGGCCTTGCTCAAGGAAAGAAAGGAGAACGAGAAAGGCCAACAATTTCTAGTTATATTAACCCCCTTCTGTTTCAAAGATCTTTATTTTAAACTGTTGAGGTGTATTAGAAGGCTCCAGCTTGGTTTCCCATTACATTCTCCCTGTGTCATTGCACCTAATAACACAGAAGGCTTTAGAAATGTTTCTGCTTTCATTATTTTCTCCAACTGAATGCCTAGTTGTTTAATAACTTTATCATTTTACAGTTATTTGTATTCAAAATAATCTGTAAATCAAATTCAAATATAACAGCCCAAAGTGGGGGCAAAGAAATATAATTATTTGGTATGGCCTGGAGTAATAACTCAGCTTAATGTGATAGAATTGCAAAAAGAAAATGTAGGTTAAGTAGCAGGAACCATTCCTAACAGCAAGATCTATCAGACTAAAAAAACAATCTCCCTGCAGAAAAGGTAGCATCTTTCTCACTTCCTTTTGGAACAGGACAGATGATGGCAGTGGAGCATATAGCATAAGGAATCACCTGAGAAAAGAAAATTACCTAGAACAGCTTCCATTCTTATCCTTTTAGAGTGATTCACAACCTGAAGGCTAAAACTCTTGTGGAAACACACTCTATACCACCTTAGTCAAATGAAAAGCCAAACAGTCACAGCCCAGGTATGAGTGAACCAACACTTACGGGACCCTAACCAGAAACTGTATTTTTATTTTGCTCTTCCTGCGTTTTAGGAATCTACCTAGGAAACTGCCCAAGCCATGAATGGATATAAGTACCTGAGCCAGATTTACTGAATTGCAGATGTTTATTTATATATTCATCTTAAGCTTGTTTCTAACTTCTACACCAAATATAGACAAACTTCCTGTTGAGCTCTCCTGAACTGGGGCACTTCTGTGTAAGCAGCTTACAGCATGAACATATGTAAGCAGCTTACATATACATGCAATATATGTATATATTAGTAAATTATTACTCAAGTTACTATTATCATCAAATGATATAGTAGTTATTTGCTGTAGATGCCATTTTTGTTTTCCAGTTCATCAAAGGAGAGAGTCTACTAAAAATGTCTTTTCAAATGCCAAGAATTTAATTAATCAAGTAAAACCACATCTAAAATACATTGCAGTAATCTATCAAAGCAAAATAATATTTTACTTTGCATGTGAAACTATTTAAATTCTTCAACAGATTTTAACTAATTCCAGAATCACCACATGAATTTTCACCCTCATTTCACAACTGAGAAGACTCAGGCTCACAAAGATTAGATGATTTGCCCAAGCCCATACGCTAAAGCTAGCAACGAAGATTCATGTGTAGTTAGGAGCACATCTAATTTATTTCTATCTATGTTTTTATTACACTCAGGAGCATGCTATTTCTGTTCCGTACAGTACCCACAATCAATAAATCCTTGTATTTTTCCTGTCAGAAGGGATTTGTGACTTTCACCATTACAGAAGCTGAGAAATGAAGACACAAAGAAATACGCTGACTTGGCCAAAGCAACTCTCCCAGGGGAGTCCATGCTCAAGGCAAGAACAGCATCTGGACCCCTGGAGTCCCAGGTCTTACCTTCATAGTTCTCCTTTCCTATGGAATTTCCTTCTTTCTTTTTTACTCCCTTTCTTTTTCTATCTTAAATGGGTTAGTCTTGAAGTCAATGAGATTTTCTTGGAAATTCTCGAACAGTACTTTTCACCAAAAAGGCATCAATATGTACAAGAATGAAGCCCACTTAGCTGATAAAACTCTGCAAAAATGGTCTTGATTCAAGAATTAACAGCACCAGAAAAGGGGGAGAGATGATGCTGAAATACAATTCCATCAGGTCATCAGCAGAACAAGCTAACTTATGCTGAAGTTTTTCCTCTTATCTCTGTAATACAGCAGATTATTTTCTGTTGTTAACAGCCATGCCTTTTAGTTACTGAATTGCTTTGAAGCAACAGGGACAGGTAAGTGATAATTCAAGGTGTGTTTCCAAGCAGTTTATTTAAGCCTGTCATTCCACATGGCCACTTTCTACAGTTCAAGAGGAAACAAAACCTAGGCTACCAAGTTTTGCATGACTCACGCATCACAAAGCTTCACCTGTACAACAAAGCCCTTAATTTCGTTGATTTACATTCCTACAGTTTCTCTTTATTTGTCTTTAGGGTAAGCAGAGAAAACTGACAACACAGACTTGGGGAAATCTCTGCTCACTACTGCAGAGTGCCTCAGACACCACTTCCCACCCTCTGGGAACTCAAGTATGGAGTAAGAAAATTACTACACAGTATTGAAACTCTTTTTTTTTTTTTCTTCTATGCCTTTTACTTCAGCAAATAGCTCACAGAACACCAAACTGTTTGATGTTTTAATGTTGCAGTATATATCCTATGGCATGAGCTGGGTCTAGGGAAGCAGCCACAGCTTCCCTTAGCACAGTAATGAACCTTAAGTGACTTCATGCTGTAATGATGGCACAGGAATAGCATTAAGATGTGTCCAGAGGTGCGTTTCCTAACTGCTGATGAAGGGAGAAAGGCAGGCCTGCAGCCAGCTTCTGGAAATGCCCGCAGGGACAGCCATACATCACATTCTCAGAAGCATCCGTAGTCAGGTTACACCACACACAGCTGGCACTGCAGGAATGAACCACCCTCTCTCTCACCCTGCTCTTTAAACACCTCCCTCTTGGTCCTCTGAATCACCTTCTTGGCTTGGGGAAAGGCAAGGAAGTGCTGCTTTGCTGCCTTTTTAAACCTCGTACCATCACAAGCATTTCACTAAGCTGCAGGGGACAATGAGGCTGCAGTGAAGTGGCCCCCAAAATATCAAGGCACACTTCCAAGTCGGAGCTTGCTCTGTGATCTGGTCCCTCCCAATTCTCACAGTTAATTGTACAGTAGGTCACTCAGCAGTCAGCATCCACAACAGTTCATCTACCCAAACCCCCATTCCTGATTTAAACCAATGTGAGCTGTGCAGCCAGTCTAGCACCAGTTATCAGCTGGTACAACACTCCTAAATGAGTATTTAACATCACCAACAGGCAAAATTCACTGCTAAGTTTTGCATGAGGAAAGAGTGATGAAGCAACAGCACGTGCAATAGAAGTGGACTTCAGAAGACTTATTTGTAAATCAGTATTTAAAACACATGTGGGTGGGGTTATTTTTCATACTGGTACAATGGCAAATTTGAGTAGGGATGACAATTTGGAGATGTCTCAGTCCAAGTAAAAGATTTGGTACACGGTACTGGCAGTCTTGGCATAAAAATACGAATTGCACTTTACTTTCAGAACCTGTACATGGTAAACTTTTGGCCGTGGGCATTTTGTTTTCCCTGATTAAGACAAAAACAAACAACAAATCCTAACATCAACATTTTGTACTGGTTTTACATCCTCCTTTGAACTAGAAGCTCTAGCTATCCCCTCCCTTTCCTCTTCCCTCCTACCCTGACTCCCCAATCAATTGTCATTTGGCCAAAAATGAACCAATTTCTTTTAATCACTGGCATAGATGGAATAATTACATATATTGAAAATTACTTCTTTGATTGGTAGCTAAGCTATGCCGATGCTACAAGTCCCTGTTGTTAGTATCTGCTCTAAATGTGCAGGTACACATTTATACGAGGGCAAGATATGAAACTCTTTTACTGCTATGACACCTGATGGGCTGAGACTCACTTGCGACATTAGGGTTTTGTATGTAATGCAATATTTTTATTGCACGTTTCCAAGCCACAAAACAATTTAGCCATAAAACTGTCAGGATATGAAACCTGTATTTTTAAAATTGCTTTCTGCTACAACCATCACATTACATTACCAAAATGGAAAAACTATCAAGATTAAACTATGCTTTACCGTTTACCTGCTGCTAGTTGATTATTTATCATTTTCCCCTCAATTTAGACAACAAAAGTATGCAGACACAGTGATGTTTATATCACACTAAATTTTAGCATTATTCTGTATTCCTAGTTTTGCAGAGACAGACTAAAATCTTCCAAAATTTTCCAATTGTGAATAATCACCACCCATTTCTACATGCATGAAAAAATACATCCAAGGCTACTCTGCAGATTTATTTAAATATTTACTATGAAAGGCAAATACAATTGTGCATTTAATTGCACAATAAAAAGTCTGATGGAGTAGGGCTTTGAATATCTGTTTACTTTCTATGACAATACAGCCAAGTAGGTGATTTTGCAGTGCTTCAGTCTCCCATTTACACAGGAGAGCCACGTTTCTTTCCTCACCTTCCCTCTCATTTTACATTAAACGGTCCTGACTGGGTGGCTCCAGAATCTGTGTACTGTAACTGTCTGAACAGGTATAAACACCTTTTCTGACATAAGCCTGACAGTGCTCCAAAAACTCGTGCATGAACAATTCTTCATAAAATGTATTCTGTAACTTTATTTCCCTAAAATCTATAGAGGAAACAAACTCACAAAATCCTAAGCAAACAGCTGTCGACACCACTTGCCTTTCTCTCTAGCTGTCCTGTCGTGGTCTCAATGTCAAACTAGTACTGCAGATATCAGGATTTTAGGTAAAACAAGATTTTTCCATGCTTTTTTATTTTGCTTTAATTTTCTGCACCTTCCAAGCTTGAAAGCTGATGTCTAAAACTGAGGGAGAATAGAGCGATACATGTGACATCAGTGAGATTGGTAATTTGTTTAAATCATTGTCACTGCCGAATAAAACAGTGATCCTATTGTATATTAGCATTTATAAGCTAAAATTAGGAATTTCACTTTCACTGAAAAGACTTTTCCAGCATCTGAAAAATAAACAGAAATAGGAAACACTATCTCACCTTTTTGTTGAGAAGAATAATAAAATTCTAGGACTTCAAAGTGTTTGTGCTGGACTGGTTGAAGCCATGGAAACTATACATTCTGAATTACAATGCCAAATCAAGCATAACCCTAATGAAAACCTGTAATAATTAGATCTGTTCAATCCAGAAAAGATAAAAACAGTAAAGTGTGATTTGGACAGAGCAAAATTCTGAAAGGTAACCAGGAAAGTAAAATCAAATGAAGGATTATTCTTGTTTGTAAAGGATCTATTCCAGTAAGAAATTGAACGATGACACATGAATCCAAAAGCAGTAAAGGGACCTACTGAACTAAGATAAATGGGCTTTTTTTTTCCTGGCAAGAGATCTCTCCAAGACCTGCAAACAAGAGAGCAGGAACAAAAGCTACATATAAAAACAGACTCCTTTTTAAATCTCACAGATTTCTTACTCAAGTACTGTCTGGACCAAACACTCCTTTTTTTTTTTTTTTTTTTTGTAACTAACAGAAGCCAGAGATGCTCAAACCACAATCTCATTCTGTCCTGTGCTCTTACCTTTCACTTGGAGCAGCCTGCACCTCTCAAGCACTGGCATCCATCAGACAACAAATGAGTGGTGGAGCCCAGCCTCTAAAGAGTAGCCACAGCGCTTTTAAGTAGTAAGACAAAGCAGATCTGTAAGTATGTAATCAGGCTGCACAAAGTTCTTTCATCTGGAATTCTGTTAGGTCAAACTATTCTACCCTTCACCATCAGCTCCTTGCCTCTTTTGATTTACTCAGTGACAAACTTACTGTAAAAGGAAAAATTTTGCCAGGCTTTACTGGGTACTAAGACCTCATTCCGCAAAACACTTTGATAAGACACACATCTATAGCCTATACTTAGTTGTCCTTTTTACTGAACATCTCAAATGTTACAGAAAACAACCAATAGAGAACTAGACCAGATCTTTCACATATATCCCCCAGTCTGAGAAATTGCTCCATCCCAAAGATGAAGAAGATGGCAAGAACACATGGGGACAGGGCTTCCTATGCACTCTTACTCCTATTCTCTTATGGCTCAGTAGCTGAAGTAACTTCCACACACATGCAAAACCTCGACACAAAATGCTGGACCAGAGGCAGTGCAGTGGAACTCCTTACTCATTGTTCTAAGTGTTTAAGGCTGCACAGCACCGGGTAAGATCTGACTCTGGACAATTTTTACACATATTAACAGAAAGGAAAGATGCCCATCTTCCTTCAGAATTATAATCATGTTCCTGTTAGAATTACAATTCTGACATTTTCTGTATTAGTCAAACCCTTTCACGGGAAATAAACAATCCACTGTTGTTTTAAAGAAAAAACAGTTTGTTACACATTCAGACTTCTTCGTAAAAAGCAAATATGGATATTTTAGTGTGAAAGGTATCATTCTGAGAAAGTTTTAAATGAAAGACAATACAAACTTGCCAATGAAAACGGCATCTTAACCTTAAATGCACTGGTACAGCAAGACTGTAATGAAATGATAATGTAGCTGCTGACTGAGGAGGGAAAGCAGATTGAGTCAGGTAGAACTGACATACATAACCAGTCATTTCTTTGCTATTCAATGATTCAAAAACCACCAAAAGCATTATTTCCCCACATGAGAGAATTTTATGCCCACATAACAAATTTCAAATGGGAAATGTCAATACTACAAGTATTTAAGGTGAACTCCAGATTATATTTAAAAAGAATGAGATCAAGTGCTCATATGGCGTGTTTGTGAGAGCAGGAACCATGAAGATTTACTGTTTACTTACAAGCTGGATGTAGCACATTAACACCACTCACTATTTTGGATCCAGAACTGTTGGCATGCCAATATTAATATGGTAAAACCCAGCAGGATATAGACACTGTCATTAGCACTATTAGACATGCTACATGCACTATTAAAGAATTGTTCCTTTCTCCAAAATAAAGCTGCCTTTGCTTGCAATAAAGATGTGTGACAGGATTCCAAATCTCGGTTTTTTAAGTCTTCCTCATATTAAAAGATTTCAATTCCTAGTGCTTTGGGTCTGTATCTTATTGCACTTTTTTTTTCTTTTATTCATTTGGAATTTTTTTCTTCCTAAGTTTTTAGGAGAATTATGTCAGGTTTGTTTGATTGTTTCTATGAAATTAGAGTAACAGTTGATGCTGTAAAGTAGCAAAGAGAACTTAATGGAAATAAGAAACAACACGATAAGGAAGCAGCAATTGCTGCTAATACAGAGTTTCATTGTCAAACTTGACACTTTCAGAGAGCTTTAAAAATATTTTCCTCGCTTGCAAAAGGACCCAAAATATACTTCTTGACAATATTTGTACAGTTTTGTAAGTGAAAGAATAGAGTGTGCAGTGTCAGAACCCTCCTGCAATTCTGCTTTAACAAACACTCTCACTCCTCCAATCTGCCCTCCTGCAGCCAGGAATCCTGACTTGCATTGCAGCTGAACCCTCAGGAACTCCCATCACCACAGGCCTTTTGCTGTATAAACACTCTTGATTACTTACAAAAAAAATTCCAATTGAAACAACAGTGTGCTTGCAGACCACGGGGAGCAGAGAAAAGTCAAATGGACTGTGGTGGGTCAACCTGCTCTGAGATGGTGGGAGGAGAAGGGAATTGCAGAGGAACCCAGGGACTATGGCATGCAGGCAAAGTGCAGGCTCACATCAACAGCAGCAGAGACCAGCACAGCGCTACTGAACTGCAAATGTTTTCTTCTGACTCGGAGGAACTTCAAACTGCTTTGTACTAAACTGAAGAAAGGCTTAACAGAAAGTTTTTAATTATTTCAAAGTCACATAAGGCTATTTCAAGCATGTTTGCTGTCCTGCCACCAGTTCAGAGGCCTCAGAGAGCTTGGATAAGGGGAGGTTACAAATGGTATTTACTGGATGCTGTTTCCACTTGGGTGCCCACTGACATAGCTATGCCCAGTGGTCAATACTAGTTTTCTTTTCAGCTCTTGGTGAGAAGAGTCATGGCGTCTTTCCTGCTTTTCCCTGGATCTGAATAACCTTCCTCTTTGTACTCCTCTACTAATTTTTTTCCCAAAGGCTTTTCCCAAGGGCTTCCCCTACTAAAACAGGATGCTTTAAAAATGTCAATAGAGTCCCTTCACTGTAGGTATCATTTCAGTGCCCCTCTAGCCTTCACATTAGAGGAAAAGGACCTGAAACAAACATAAAACTTTTAGATTACATCATTATCAAAAAGAAGAAACCAAGGTATTTCAGCTTAAGCACAGCAGCAGAAAAAAGTGCCTGAGAAGACACTGCAGAATATTTTATTAAGGACATCATGATCTCTCTATTTTTAGGATACTTAAGGCACAAGTTTCCCTTGAAATGATTTAGCATATTTTGAAATTTTAATAGATTTAACAGGTTAGTATTATAAATAGCAATAAAGAAATAAGAGTGAATAGTAAAGATGATGTTCAAAATCATATAAGGAAAGAGTTTCTAAGATTTTAGATTAGTTTTCCAACAGCACTGTTGTGGTCAAAAAAACCAAATAGGCAAACAACTGTTTAGCTCAAGCTTGAGAAGTTTTTGGAAAAAGATTAGCTGGTATTGCTGTCTGAAGAAAAGTCCTTCCAATGTCTTGTTTTAAGCTATGACACTGTAATGACTATGGAGTCCTATCAAAAGAGTGAAGTTTAAAACATAATTCTGTCCTTGCTCTCCAAGGGCTCTACTGTAAAAATTTTAGAGGAATTTTTGTGACTACCAGAACCCAGGTTTAATTCTCTCCAGATGCTGACATTCATCCAAGACAGGAATTTTCTAGATTTCTGCTGAAAGCCATCAAGACAGACATCTTTGTCTATTATCCAAAGATGTTCAGCTGTACCTGTTAATCTACTTAGAGCTTAAAACAGGCTGGGTCTGCATTACTTAGTATGAAGGACAAGATATACATTAATTACAGTCAGTGAAAAAAGATGCCTGCTAGGAAAATTCTAGAGCATCCATAATTAATATCAGAATAAAGATTTGAAGCGAGATAGACACAAAGAAAACCCAGCCAAAAGACGGACGAGATTTCTGATCCTCTCAGCTCCATGCACAGTCAGAAGACCGCAGTCAGCACCATGTGAGGGCATAGTGCTGGCTCAGGGACAAATCACCAGTTCCCCCCAGGCTTCAAACTAGTGTGAAGAGAAATTTCATATAAAGGATACTGGTTATAAATTCTTTTGCAAATGCAATTGTTTGATGCCAAATCATGAACAAAAACCAAGTCACTGGGCCCTTAGGGAAAAAATACATAAAGCTGGGGTTCAGCACTACTTTATGACTATTTTATTTAACTTGCTTGACACACACATCTCTCTTCCATGGGCAACAAGGGCTGAGACAGCAAGGACTGTTATTTTTAGATGTATTTTGCTTGACTACGGAAAAATATTTTTTCTTGTGTTTTCTGCTGGAAAAGAAAGGGAACTGAAAGCTACAGAGAAAGAAAATTCTCAGTCCATCAGTCCTCTTAAATAGTTATTGTAAAGTCCAGCTTCCAAAACAAGGAAGTAAAAGGTCAGAACTGGAACCTTGATTCTGAACATCACAACTTCACAATAAATGACTGAGGTAAAAGATTCAAACTCAAGTCCTCATTAACAGGAGATGAGAGCAAGAGGGAGTGTGAAAAATCCACCTGAGCTTGTACTAAGATATGCTCTGAGGACTATTTAAACTATTGTTAATCGTTCTTCTGCAGACAGGATATAAATGGAAAGGAGGACCCTTCTGTGGTGGAAGAAATAAAGTTAAAAAATGAAATGTTTTAAGTGACATGGGACAGAAAGAAGCAGGATACATTATCTTAAGCTTTGATCCTGTGCAGCTTCCCTCCATCCCTCATTTATCCATTCAGGCAACCTGAAAAACACATTACTCCGTAAGATGCTCTGCTGAAAGTACTTGTAAAAGAATAAGGAGAACAGGACTCATCCCTTTGTTGGAATGAACTACACCGTCTGAGGCAAACTGAATGTTCCTTTTCCCCCCTAATTCAGTACATATACTTCACAGATTAATTAAACCTACTATATGGAGAAAGAGAGCCCAGGATGATATTAAATGTATGGACAGCTCACCCTTGAATAATAAGGTATCCAACCTGTTTGAAATATCCATATCCACTTCATGCAGTCAATTTTATCTCCTGGACCCAAATACCTCATCAAAAATAGGATTATGGGGTTTGGTTGGCTGATGGTTTAAATTTTGTTTTCAGTTGTGTAACACAAAACTTAGGCAAGTGATTTCTAGTAACTGAAAAGACTGTCTTGACTAGCAAATTTTATGTTTTTCAGCAGAGTATTACCATTACACCCTTCAAACAGAATAAAAATTCAAACAGAAAATGAATGGTGGAAGGTAATATTTTATCCTGCTGCTTGCCAAATCTATGGAAATGTAATTATTCAAGTGGCCATTGCTAATATGAGTGAACTTGTCTTCTTAAATGAAGATACAAAGGTATCACAAAACCTTCTGTCTGAACATTACCGGCTCTTACCCTTACACCGCACTGCAAGGCATATTGGTATTGAGGGACCTTCACTGCAACAAAGACCTCAGCTCATGAAGTAATAATAACTGTTGTTTGCAATCAGCAAGTTGTTCTTGTAGTCACAGAAATTATTTACTCATTCAAAGCCTTTCTTTTCTTTATTTTCACTGACAGACCAGCATCACTTTATAAACCTGCAATTGTCTACGGCATTGAACTCAAGGAAGTCAGTTGCTGGAAAGGTACAGACCATTACTTCTTTGTTTTCCATTAAAAGAAAATGAAATCAAACTGTGCTCATTCAAGTGTGTGGAATGGGAGGGCATAAAATTAAAGTAGAAAGGACTCCTCCTGCTCTTTATAGTCAGTGAGGTTCCTGATGCAGCTCTTTTATACTTATTCTCTTTCCAATGAACTGCTGTTCTAAAGTTACAGTTTGGGGCTTTTTTTTTTTTTTTTTTAATACTTTATTTTCTTTGTTAGAAGCCCTGAGGCTTGTAACAGCAGCACAACACAACCCCTGTTTCCAACTGCAACACCACACAGACAGAAAGCCATCTTGTTTTCCCTTATAGTTTAATAAAAGTAAACTTGCTAAGACATATGAACAGGCACAAAATCTAGACACATTGTCTGGTAATGGCTGCAGGAGTTGACATCTTGACTAATACTACAAAGGCAGTATTTGGCAGATTTAATCATGATACTAGACTCAAGGGGCAACAGAGGTGTGAGTAAAAGCAGTTGCGACCATAGTTCATTCCATCAGTTGGGCTATGTCCAGCTCATACAGATGATCACAATCTTGACCTCAGTAGAAGGTTTTCACAGGTCATGAAATCCTGCTGCCCTCTTCTTGCATAGAGAGAAATTCTAGGGGAAACAATATTAGCAACTCCTAAACAGAAGTTTCTCTCTCTGATGTTTCTATTCCCAATTTATCTTATTAGCTTGGTATATCCTATTACCATATTCTTTGACAACATAAGGTACTGAGATACTGTCACTCCACAGTTGTTTGACCCAAACAAACCTGACATAGGAATAGATGCTACAGCAGAGCCAAAGTCGTAATCATTTAGCCATTCTCCAGCCCCAGATCACCATACTGGGAATGCTGCCCTAATTTCTCAAAAATGTTCCTTTTTGCACAGGTTAAAACTGCAAAATGTTACAGAACGTGCACAAAGTTGCTCTGTATATACAGTCTCTTGAAAACCACATAATGGAGAAGGCTACATGAAAATGTGGCAGTAAGGATCTGATCCTACAATGTCCAGAGACACCAATGAGAAAGTTTCCACACACTCTGTGTAACAATAAATCATGAAACTCACAGGCGTCTGCTCAAAGTGACAAATCCATCTGGTTGCCAAGAAAAGACACAGTGCTTCAGAGCAGCAGCGCAGACAAGAAATCATCACTTAATGAAACAGAAAAAGCCTTCGACACTACACAGGAGAAGGTTTTCGTGGGAAGCTTGAGGCCATCCATACATATTCAAAAGGATCCGGATAATTGATTTGACCTGTGCCCCAGAATGCTGGAAGTTGTTTCTGGTCCATCATTTACGACACATAACCTCAACACATCCCTCCACTCCCCACAGTGAAATAAAAGCAAAATACACCCTACTCAAAGATTCTCTTTTTTCTAACAGTGTGAAAGAAAAAACCCCAGCAAGACAACTAAAAACTGGTAATGAAAATTATATAGAAAACTGTATAGGGCCTGGATCACAGTGCAACTTCAAATGTAGCATTAAAAGCGAGGAGAGAGATCTGAAGGAAATCAAAATATGAATAAATAAAACGAAGCACTCATAAAATCAGAAACATTGAGGTTAGAATAGAACTTTAAGATCATCAAGTCCTGCCATCAACCCAGCACTACCACTGTAACTCCTAAACCACTGAAGCATCACCCAGTGTGAGATCAAGATGTCTGTTCAAACCCTCCAGCGATGGTGACCACCACATTCCTGGGCAACCTATTCCAATGCCTGACCAACCTAACCGTGAATTTTTTTTCTAATATCTAATCTGAACCTCCCTTGTCTCAGCTTAAGGCCATTTTCTCTGGCCCTCTCACTGCAGGCACAATAAAAGAGACCAATCCCCACCCCTTTACACCCCCTTTCCAGGTACTTGTAGAGAGTGATGGGGTTCCCCCTGAGCCTCCTCTTCTCCAGACTAAACAAACCCAGCTCCCTCAGCACCTCCTCATAAGACGTGTTCTATAAACACTTCACAAGCCTTGCTGCCCTTGGCTGGACATGCTCCAGCACCTCAATGTCCTTTTTGAACTGAGGACCCCAAAACTCAACCCATTTACTTTTTGTAAATGAGGAAAGGATGCTGCTATACTATATCTTGACTCACTACTGTTCATATACTTACTTGGGGGTTAAAATTTTGCAGTGGTGTTCCAACATGTGTTATTCAGGATGTGCAGCACACTGGAAAACGAAGAAAATTCAGAGCTCCCGATGGGTGATGAGGTTTTAAAAAAAGCCACGGAGGGAAGGCACAGCAACAAGAGATGACTCAGCTCTTGACATCTCCCAGCTCTGTTGCTGGAGCATTTAAGGAGTTAGGGAGCTCAGGGCTGCGCAGTTAAGGAGTGCTCTGTGTTAGCATCACAGGACACAGCAGCAGGAGAAGGAGGGAAGGCTTCAGCTCCAGGGAAAAGGTGAGTGCTGCCCAGCTCTGACACGGCAGCAGCTGCCTTCACGCAGCCCGCACACCGGCAGTGCACAGAGCACAGGGAATCGGAGCTCGGCAGGACCACCTGCCCGGTACCAGCGCTGTACACAGACAGACAGCTGGGGACTGATGAGCAGCACTGACCCCAAACTCTTTGTGTTAAGTTGTTCATCTTCTCTCAGTCTCTTCTGCTAAACAGCCCCAGCTTCCAAACAAGGCCTTAGCCTTGGTTTGCCAGTCTGCTTTGCACCCCAAGCAAGGCACACATCACATACATGACAGAGAAGCAGTTTGAAATATACTGATATTTGCTGATATACTTGGAAACTAAAATTTAGGTTCCAGCACTTAATACTGACAGCACTTGCTGGAGAAGTTTGCATATCGATGCCTTCAAAATTGCTGCTGTCTCTCTCACTTTTGCTTGCTCACCCCCTCCAGCCAGCTTTGGAAAGAGGGGTGCTCTTAACAGTAGTCTCAAATCCCAAGACTAATGAAAGCTAGGACCAAATATGGAAAAGGAGATACATTCAGACCCACTAGTATCACTCAGCCACACACAGGAGACAGACTGTACAAGTAAGGATGTCTTGGAGTAATCCAGTAACTTGGGTGTTCATCAAGAACACAGGAAATGTAAGGAAATGTGACTAGACTAAGCTAGCAAATTCCCTAAACACAACAAGAGAAAAATGCCCTCCCTATACACAGCTCATAGGAGGGAGATTAAGACTTGCAAAATTGAAACCGCCACCTATTTATTCTTTCATACCCATTGAATTCTCTACACTTGCGTAATGCCTCTTGTGATGAAAGGCATGAAAACTAAAACACAAAAAATCTATATATTTGGCAGCAATCCTTCAAAGTACTTTATTCCTATTTAACACAAACATGAGCCTCTGGTTTCTCTGAGAAGAGAAACCAGAAGTGACATCATTGTGTCTTCTCTCCAACCATCCTCTAGCATGAGCAGCAACATGTAGCCCATAACAAATGTTATAAAACAAGATGAAATACCAGAAATATAAGGGGACAAAAGTAACAATCCACAGTTTTCCTTGCAAAAGGATGTATTCCCACCTTCTATTTTCCATAACAAGCAAGTAAACATTTCAACACTTAAACCTCTCTTTCTATGCCAAGCAGCTGAGTGAAGTAACCATGAGCATAATTATACACAACCCAATACAATGCCAAAATAAATTTCCATCATGAACTGAAACCAAACAACTAAAATATGCTATTTTTTAAAAAAAAGGTATTTTGTGTAAATCCAGTGTACATGAAATTGGATGCAATAGTATGGAGGGAGATAAACAAGAATAAAAAAGCCTCCTGAATCATGAAAAATGAAGTAACATACTGCAGAAGACTTGCATGATCTCTGATGGCATTTTCCGATGTTGTTGAGCAAAGAGCTATCTTACATTTCAGAAAAAAAAAAAAAGGCCGCGTTCATTAATGAAACTTTGGGAAACAAATTCCTCCATCACTTCCTTTTGTTAGTATTTCTGTAGTTATTAATTGTTTATTGCTGACTCTTTCTCCAATGAAGCCAATACCCATTACTGAACACAGGAAAAATCTGCCTATGTCAGAGCTTGCAGATGTTTTCAGGCAGTGTGACAACTGACAACCTTATTAAAATGTTTACAAACAGCCTGAAAGAAATTAAGAAAAGCCTAGACCTGTACAAGTTCTTCAAAATCAACTAAGGTATTTTTCTCATTTTTAGTTTTTCTGAATTATCTTTAATCATAAAATAAAACACTGAATGTGTTCTTTAAAAAACTTGAATTAATTCAGAATACAGATTTTGCACTATGTATTATCAGAAGACAGTGAAAATGACAATGAAAATGACTGAACAATCAGTAGAACATCTGACACAACTCTCATAACTGGCAAAAGGTCCTACACATACTAACAAATTGTTGTTTGTGCACAAGAGTATTTTTGAGCACTTCTCCGCCCTCCATCTTATTCCTATTTTTTGTTTGTTTTTATTCTAGAATTTCCAGTAAGTTCCATCCCACAGAGTATGTGTACCAGAGGAGATCGTGCCCACAGCCCCTGGCACTGTACAGGAAAGCTCCCTACTGTCTCAAGTGCTTCATCTCAACAGGAAGAGAAGCCAAAGGAGTATGAGTATAAATGGACCATTACAATTTATAGGCTGTATTAATAATTAAATGCTGGGAGTGCTATTAGCACCTTCACTACTTCCCCACCCACAGGTTCTTCAATCATTCAATATCACAGAACTTGTATTTTGAGGTATTTGTTCTCAGTGCTTTGAGGCATAAAATGTCCTGCAGTGCTACAGTCCTTATTTCTTCAGTGTGGTGAAGTTCATTTTGTGGTGCTGTTAAGGTTTGGGGTTGGTGCTTTTTAAAAAATATTAATCTTTCTATCCAGCCAGATATGCAGGTTAGAGGAGAACTTATAGTTCTTTGTGAAAGGAAATAAGAGACATGAGCAAACAATGCCTCTGCAGAAAGGGGAATCATGCTAAGAGAGATTTGCAGTTCTGACCCTCTGGAGTAAAACTGGCAATAGCCCATTTGACAAGAAAAATCCACGGCTCTACAGGGTTGGAAAGTGGTTCAGACTGACATATTTCATTTCCTTCATGGCTACCTGTGACTACTTCCCAAACAAGAAAATCACCAGCTTAATTAGGCTTCCCCAGCAATCTCAAAAAATGGAGCTATCTATTCTCCACCTACCCTTTGCAGCAGACACTTAAAGCACTTTCTGCAAGTCTGACAATGAAGGTGTTTGGCTTTGCAAGGCTCACAACACAGCAAGGAGCCATCTGCAGTCAGGGAAGACACGGGGCAGAGTCTGATTAGCAATTCTGTGCAGGTTTTCTATCTCCTATCACTGCTCTCCCCTCCCCCTTCACATCCCCTAGGGAGACCAGTTCCATATTCAAAGCAGCCTGGGGTCTTCAAGCAGAGAAATGTGCATGATTTTACGTGGCATTAAAGCAGGGAAAGAAGTCCAAAATTATAGCAGCTGCATCCAGCCCTTGAGATGGGCCAGCACCGATAAGGGATTCAGAGGGTCGCATAATTCATTTCACCTGCAGCAGTAGCACCCGGGGAGGTTAAATATGTCACTCCATCACAGGGAGGCAATGGGTTGGGGGAAGCCTTCATCATTCATCCTGTCAGCTCTACACCTCCCTTCACCTTGCATCAGCAGGGGGAGATGGGGAAGATTTTCTATAAGCATATGAACAACTCAGTGGGGGACACAATGACCTTATGAGCCTCCCCTTCCAATTTGTGAATTAATTGTCAGCACCTGCCCAGCTCTACCAGCTCCCCTCCCTGCACTCCATCTTTCTCCCACTACCAGGGGCCTGGTCCTGCAAAACTAACTCCAGTATGTGAGCTCAGTGCCCTTCTGGGAGCACATGTGCAAATGACATTGCAGAAAGGTCAGTGTTGCAGAATAAGACGTCTTGTTCAAATACAAACAAACCTATTTAAATGGCATAGGAAATCTGTTCCAGAACATGTGAATCTCTCTTCTTTGGCCTTTCTTGGTGACAAAACTACTTTCTCATTATTTTTACTGTTGATGAAATGTTTTGTTGTTTCTTAGCAATCTGAAAGCCTGGTTTCACATCAAAAATTTTCTTAGCACATCTTCTCCAGAGTAATATTTTCACTTAGGCCTAACACTACTCTTCTCTTTGGTGCATTATTTGCTAGAGTTCAGCTGTGACCACTTTAGAAGAGAATGCCTGTCTTCATGTACTGCACAAGTTCATGCACATTTGCACTCATGTACAATAAAAAACAACTTGCCTGTAACAGGGTCTTTGGGACCCCACCTCAGGATTTTCTCTCGAGAATTCAGCTTTTGGGGTATTTCTGTGATGTCAGTTGTGCATTATCATTGTGCAATAAAAGCAAAAATTATTTTTTTAAAAAAGAGGCAAGTTTACTGAGAAGATACAACGTCTTAAACCCAGCCATTACAAGGGAATCTTTTGATACATAATACAGATCAACTTCATTTGAAAAAAAAAAGTGTTAAATTGTACAACATAATTTCTTACATGGCAGAATGATGGAAAGACTGGTAAGAATACACAAGCATTTAGACATTGAAAATTCTGGTACAGATAAGAACATAGAAAAGCAACAAATTTCTTGAAATGAGTTAGAAGTGAAGAGGGATGTTTTTGTTTTGAATGTATAATTCAAGCATAGCAAAACCAGAGAGGGTCAACTGAAGTAAGTGCAAAATAAAATCCTAATAACATTCGAAGGTTAAAAACCAGTAAGTGCGCAAGTCTTAAACATGTTTTTCCTTTTTATCCTATCCTGGACATAAAGGGCTTTATAAACAAAATGAAGTATTAAGAGATGTGCTCAAAAAATTTCTTTACCTACAGTTTACATCTTCCATCATGTAAAATGAAGAGCTTGTTCTCTTCCACTCTTGAAACTACACTCATAAGGAAAGAACTGGTCCATTAGCCTTCTGCAGAAAAATTCAGCAGATGGCATTTTTTTGATGTCTTGAGTAAGATAAAATACAGTTGCAATTGGTGCCTTTATATTTCAAAGATATATATATAAATGTTTCAAGAAGTTGTTTTTCATGCCTTAAGGCTAAATCTTTTAATCTACTGTATTTTCCCCACCTTGATGGAGTTGCTAAAATCTGTAGCTATCTTCTGCTCTGCCACTTGTACTACTCCAAACACTAAAGACACCTGAAGGATAAAGAGATGCTTCATAACCAAATGCGTACGGGGAAAAAGGGTTTTTGCTTCTGCCAGTTACCTGCAGCTCATGCACACATATCCATAAAACAAAACATCAGCAGGTGAGTAATTCAAAGCATCCTCTACTTCTCCACATGCTTTTCACAATGAGACTATAGAGCTATAACACCCCAAGCCCCAGGACCAGTGGAGCTATATTTGAAACAGACACAGGCAGAGGGAAGAATGAAGTGCCTACCTATTTCATTCTCCAGAAACGATTTCAGCTGAACTGGTGTTTATTTATGACATCAGCTTTGCTCATACAGCATCTATGAATCACAGCTGGGAGTTGTTTGCTTAATTCAATGGGATTTCCACACGATCAGTATGGAAAATGACCTCACATTTGTTTCATGGCATATATACCTTTAGAGGGTCCACAGTAGCAAGCAGTGTATTAGCTGTATTATAAAAAAATATTTCACAATATAGGACGTTTTTCCCTCTTTCCGGAAAGCTTAAATTCCATTCCAGAAGCAGACGTGGCAGCTGAGGACTCTGCTGTGTCCAGCCCAGCAGAGTCACTGATCACTGGATCCCAGCAGACAGCACTCCAGCCTCACCTGTACCCACACCCTTCAAGCAACACTCTTGCCTATATATTCTACATTGCCAAGGGCTCAGCACCATCATAGACCAGACTTCAAAAAGGTTGTAGGTAAATTCATACAAGTGAATTCTTAGGAGTATATATATATATATAAACAACCAACTTCTAAGCTTTTTAGGCTTTTTTATGATTCTGAATTGCAATAGGAAAACCACAGTGCAGGAAATCTTTTTGAATGGTGAGATCAGGTAAAATCAGTACAGTCACAGAATCCCCACATTTGGGAGGTCTTTCAGAACATGCCAGAGGTGGTGTTGATAAAGGATGCAACAGGTCTTGAGATCCCTCTCAAGAAACCACTAGCAGCTGACCTGTGCAAGGTCTATGATGGAAAGCAGTAAAATGGGTAAGTTGGAAGCTCTGAGCAGCGACCAAATGAAATATCCTTGACCTTAATTTGAACTTCCAGGACTTCTTTCACATGCACTGAAGTTTAAGACACTTAGAATTTCACTGATTTCATTCTGATTCAGATGGAATAGTAAAATTGTAACCAACCAAATCCGAAGTAGCTGATGAGCAATGACCACAGCACACACATCAGGGTCTTTCATTTCCATTACCTGTGGGAAGTGCTGAACCATGTAATTTCTTGGAGCAGAGCATGCACTGATAGTGCTGTCTTACAGCCTCACCTCTACTGCAAGGACTGACTTTATTCTCCACTGAACACCCCAAATGACACTGTTTTCACACCCCACAAGTATCCTCTTGACAAACTGGAAAAATTCCAAAGAAAAATCACACTATATGAAACAACTATGGCTACAGTTCATTCAGGATTCCAAAAGATCACATTCATATCTACATTCCTGAGGATTCTTGAAAAACTCAGGGTAAAACTGTGCAGTAGTAGCAGTAGCTACCATTTATATCACTAAGTTCAAGCTTCCTAATTGGGAAGAGGCCCTCCCAGTCCAAGCTGCAGCTGAAAAGGACAAACCACTGACTTTAAAACTTCAGAACTGAATCACAAAACAAATCAGAACAGAAGACTTGGATAAAGACTGGGAGGAAAGATGAAAATAAGGATGAGGTTATCTGGATCAGCTAATCACAATCAACTGGATGCTTTATCTTCCACAAGGAGCATGAATAAATAAACACCATTAGCAATCCCTAGTCTGCTGCTAAACCTGGCCATCATTAGCAAGCTGATTGCTTCCAGACACTGAACAGCAGTCACTCCTAAGGATGTCTTAGAGGGGAGATGATGTCAGGTGCATAAAGGACATCGTGCCACAGGCAGGGAAGACAGAGATAAATACAGTGATGGCTGGAGACAAGGGGGAGAGGGAATGAGAAGACAAGCTGATGGGCTTTGATGGTGAGAACCAGAAGTTTGAATTTGGTATGGTAAAACAGTAGAGTAACTGGAAGAATGAAAGAGACTGTGACATGATTCGAGTTAGAAACAATGAAGAATATTTTAGCACAAATGGACCAAATTTGAGGTGACAGAGGTGTTTAGAAAGACCAGTGAGAAAAAGAATTCTGCTATTATGAAGAGGTGAGGATGAAAACAGACCTGTAATTTTGCCAGTGCAGCCAGATACTCAGAGTTAAGTTTGGAGCTGAAACAAGCTATTCCTAAGAGTTTAGCTACCTGTATTATACTAATTATTTTCTTCAATGACAAAGACTGGGCATTTTAAAAAAGTTCTCTATGTCAAGATTTCCTCCGCATCTTAAGAAGCCTTAAGAAAGGCAAAACTTTAAAGCTAAAATTGCTGGTACACAGATTATGAGAGAGTTATCTACTTCAGGGACATTGTCCTTACCTACTTTCCTCATATAAAAATCTGCAAAATTCAACCAACAAACTTACATGTGAGGAACTGTCTCAAATAGTTGTACGTAACGGTGACGTGAGAAACCAAATGCCTTTTACTCAAGCCTGTGATCTTTCAACTACATTAAATCCTTTCTTGTTTTTATGTGCTAGAACATGAACAATAGCTAGAACCAGCAGACAAACCTTGGTTTCTCTCCTGGTATTTGAATTTTTCAAGAAAACAGTTCTATTAGTACCAGACCCAGTAAGTGCGCAAAACTCACAAGAACTATAATGCTGAATTTTGCAAGAATAGGCAGGTGCCACAGACACCTCAGACAGACCTAAGAAGGATAATCTCACAAGAGAGATTATTGCAGGAGGGTATCCAGAGTGGTCTATCCATTTTTGATTGCCTCTCCTGTTCTGATGGCACCTTTATTGCTTCTTTATTTTAAAACACACTACATCTACCTTATCAGATGCTGTAAAATTTCTGGGGGGAAAAAACAGTATTTCTAAAGGCACAGAATAGCTTTTGAGTCATTTGGTTATACCCACTAGAAAAACTTCCCTTATGCTGAGATTTTTTGGAATGCAAACCACTGCCTCCTAACTCTGTATCTCCTTAATCTGTTAACTTGGCTAAATGATTCTCACTTAGAGAGTTTGTCAATCACTACATTAAAACCTCCTCCAACAGAGACACCACTCCTTTTCCCCCTCCAACCTCTGAAAGCAAAGCAACAACTCAGAAAAACTCTGAGAGGGTGATCAGTATGAGTTTTGATCTTTTTTCTCTCAGAAGAACTGTGCTTGATGCACTTGATGAAGTGAGGCAAACTTGCTGTTAACAGCTCAGTGATTTTAAGTGTCTTGTCTGGTACGTGTCTAGGACTACTGGATAGCATCTCTTATTTGTTTTTAAAACCCTCTTTTTCTTCTTTCAGAAACTCATCTCTGAATGTCATGCTCACAATCACCTCTATATCCAACCATGACCATGGATCTTCAGTGCTGTGTGCTTGTTCAGTCTCCTTTAACACTGCTGATGGGATGGCATTTAAATAAAATAGCAAAAGAATATCAATACATACGGAGAGGGATTCCAGCAATGAAGCTGCCAGCTCATCTGTACAACCACAGGCATTTAGAGCCTGTGAACATATTCTTGCACTTCTTAAGAAGAAAAGCAAACGCAAATTACTGGATAGTCATCAGTCAACAATGCTTCCATTCCCATCGTATGAATCTTTTCATTATCACTGTTCTCACCTAGCAATGTACAGACACATCCACAGGAAGACAAAGTCCACACCCTCTTTTACAGTAAATAAAATTAGAGACCCAGCATGAAATTATCAGCTTCAGGCTGCAGAGCCAGAACAGGAGGTTTTTCATAGTCCCAAGTTTTAAGCAGTATCTGATGGAGAAAAGAAGTAAGTTCCTCATGCAGCAGGGCAGCAGCAGGCTGCTCAAAGCAACTGGGGGATGATGGGCAGTCCACATTGCTATCAGATAGGAGAGCCCAACTACAGCACAGGGGTGCAGTCAGTGTGAATTCACTGCTCCCAACAGCCAAACTAGATGGATTAAAGCAAGCTAGATTAAGCCTGCCTGCCTTTTGAAAGCACGGCAGAGGCAGAAGCAAAGAGGCTAGTGGACAGGACTGAATAAATTTGACTGTAATACACATTACAGTTTAACAGCATCAGAATAGAATGGATAATCTGTGGCAATACAGCAAAGTCAAAAATAAACCTGGAAGAATGCACCTGATGTTAATGTGAAGAAAAAAATAATCATTTCGATAGAGGAATAGAGGAGACTAGTATTTGTTTTTCATACTTTAAAAAAAAAAAAAAANNNNAAAAAAAAAAAAAAAAAAAAAGGAGAGGTAAGAGCAGACCTTTGCAATGTGATTATTTACATCTCCATGCAGGAGTTCTTACTGCCACCAACCACACATATAAAGGGGTAGAAAGCTTCCAATAAGAAGGGCAGAAAGGAGAGTCAGTAGCAAAATTTCTGCTATGTATCCTCCTATCCTGTACAGCAATCCAAGACTTCCATCTGGTGCTAGTGCCTACCCTAAAGATTAACAATTAAATTCTGTAAACTTGGCTAAATGTTGTACTGCTTGTACTGCTGTGACCTTCACATACACAGACTGTCAGAGTATGGCTGAGAACCACAGTTCCCTCCTATTCTGGTCAAAGAGTAAGATGAAGCTGGGTCTCATCCTCTCCACACAAGGCTCTGTAGATGTACACTGCACCGTTCAAGGCCCTAAATCCACTGCCCTCGTGGCTCTTGAAAGCGCAACAGACATTGCTCTTGATCTCCTTTTGGTGACTTGCAGCCTGTCTACAGTCTACAACATAAGGTCTCCAGAACACCAGAAGAAATCCCTTTTCAGAAAGGGCTGTTGGAACAGGGCAGTCCATCACAGGTCCATCTAAATTGGTGAAATTAACAATAGAAGAAAATACCATATGTTATTGTACCACTAAAAGTCAAAAGTGCTCCTTATCTTTCAAATACAAAGAAATGAGCATTTTACTGAACTGTCAGTCCCCCTTGTACTGCCAGCAGTGATTATAATTTTTTTCTCCACCATATTATCCTTAACAGAGGTTGTGGATTCTCATGGCAATACAGGCCATCATGAAAAGACTGAACCTGACAGGAAGTCCTCTAAACCAGCACATTATTGGACAGATTGTTGGCATTTCACCCTGTGCTGCTACAGCAGCCCCAAAAATGTACTGCAGCACATAACCTTCCATGAGCAGGACTTTGCCTAGATAAATTAATGCATTTCACCTCTAGTTTGCCTGAAACAATGACTGATTTGCAGTACAAATTCCAAATTCAAAATACCAAAAGCCATTTTTAGAGAGCATAGAAGCAATGACATCTGAAGAGGTTATTCAGTACTGTTTTGATAAATAGCAATCTCTAGTCACAAAGATTTTAATTCTTTTCTTGCACCTACTGCCAGAAAACTACAGCCCAAGTAAGTGCTTGTGATCAAACAGATGTATACCCAACCCAAAACTGAGAGATGTCACACAAGAACCATAAATGTCAAAAGGTACAAAACTTGGGCTTAACATTCTGACAGAACAGTTAAAAATATTTATCTATTACTGTCCCTCATGTACCCAATCCATTCCAACAGAGTGAATCTATTCTACTTAAAGTTCTCTGAAAAGTGTTGCAGCAGCCCCCTTATCAGAGGGTAAAAAATGAGCTGAGGCACAGAATTCTTGTTAAACACAGCATAAAAGGGTCCTGGTTTATTCCTCTTCACAGCTTAGTCATCTTAACTCCAACTATTCCCTGGCTCTGGCTACAGCAAGCTCCTACTGTAGGTTGCCCTTGCAGCTTCTGACTGCTGGCTATTTCCTGCTAAACTCTGACTGCAGGTATTAGTTTGCAGACTCTGAATGCAGGCTTTTTCCCAGCTAGACTGTGACTGCAGGTTCCAACAGCAGGCTCTCACTGCAGACCCAGACTGACCTTACAGCAGTGATTCTCTCTCCGCAGGATCCTGCTTCATGATTCTCCCACTCATGCTCCTCAAGATTCCTCCTCCATGATGATCCTCCCCTTACCAGCTCACCTCCTCTTTTATCTCACTCATCCTTATTGGGTATAGCTGTTACTCATCAGGGGCAAGGCTGTAGAGCAAAAGCTCCTCTTTTTATATGTCAGCAATTTCACTTACAGCAGAGGCCTTCTAAATCTGAGTTTATATCATTTCCCAGCATTCTAAAAGTATTTGAAATACAAGTATTGGGGATGTCTTGGCTGTGTTTCACATCATTAGAAGCAATGACTTCCAAAATTAGGCGAAATCCTCAGAAATATCCAACCACCTGATTCCAGCACCTTTGTATGTTTTTGGTAATCTGTATAACTTCTTTACAGCCCTGACACAGGAGCAGGTTACAGTGTCAGTGCTGGACACCTGAATTTACTTTGGAAGCAGTCCTTCCAGGAGGACTATAGGAGCCAGAGCTTAAGATTGCTGGAGCATTGAAGTGAAAGGGTCTTCCTTGTTCTAAGTAGTGGAAAAGGGTAGTAGATGTCACAAAATAACCGCAAAAATAATACCATTTTTATAGGCTGCAGGAATCTACTTATGTTCCTAACTGACAAAGCTCTCCTCACAAAAACACAGAGCCATGGAAGATGGTTTCTGCCTTCTCTACACAAATCAGAAGAGAGAAAAAGCAGTCTGAAGGATTTTAACTGTTCTCTGAAGTGTTATTCTGAATTGTATTTCAGCTCCATTCATGTCTACTTCAAAACTCTTGCTTATTTTTCTTCTGTCTCCTCCTTCCTTTTCCCCAAAGCCCCTGGAAACATAAAATTAAGAGTAATAAAGTATCGATACCTATTAAACCAAAGCAAAAAAAAAGTTCTTTTTGTCTGGGATTTTGATGAACTGAAGCCTTCTAGGACCATCACTTTGATGTTTTCAGAAACATCAAAAGATCAGGCTTGTTATCAACATCATTAGTGCGGCCTGAAGATGTTTAATACTCCAACACATACAGAAAATGCAGCACACAATCCCCCAATGGCCTTTGCCTTGTTTTTATTCCTTCTTTTAAAATTTTGTTTTCAAATCTGATTTGCATTTCTCATACCAAGCCATTTGCCTCTCTCCAACCCTGCCCTATCCTCTCATTAATTCACCAGAAGAGCTTTCTAGTGCTGACCTCTTCCCCTTTCCTGAAGGGAATTGTATAAACTCCTTTCTACCCTACCATAACATAACACAACACACAGCATAGAATAGATTCATAGAATCATAGAATGGTTTGGCTTGGAAGGGACCTCAAAGATCATTTAGTTCCAACCACCCCTGCCTTTCACTAGACCAGATTCTCCCACCAGGTATCTCTTCAGCCACTACACACATGACAGAGTCTGAAATGTTCTTTCACAGTGAAGCCTCTTGCTTTGGCTCTTTCAGGGCTTCAAATTTCTCCCTGGGTAAGCACCTGAGTACTGTTTTCTTTTTCTGAAATTGCCACTTTATTTGAGCAGGCAGCACCTTATGCACAAAATCTTGGAGAGAGGTCCAGTGATGCCAACAAAACTGTATGTAATTTGATTTAAAGCAATGGCATCAGACTGAGCTTGATGATTAGTTGCTTTTGTCCAGCCTATTAACTACTAGAAACAAGCAATAATCTTTGCGGACTGGCAAAGCAGAGAGATTTATTCCAACACTATCAGGCTTCTTTCATTGCAAACAACATCATTATAAAAATATTACTGCATGAAAGGACCTACCAGTAAAGCTAACTCTGCTCTGCTGTCCTTGATTAGACAGTCTCACGTAATCTTCTGAAAGAATCGATGCTTTCTGTACTCCTTTGCCATAAGCAACCCTATTTTATCTGATTCTCTTCTGCAGGGGCATCAACATCTATTTGGCTACAACATGCACATTGGTATATGGTTATAATTGCTTAGAGGAGAAAACAGAACAGATCATCCCACACCAAGCTACCCCACAAGCCCCAGCAGGTGTGCTGAGTGTACCAGCACTGCAAACACACCATGCATTGTCTACATTAATCAACTTGGTGATAACAAAAGCAGAACCCCTGAAATATCTGAAAACTATGTGTTCTCTTTTCTATCTCTTGTTATAGAAACCTTGGTTTCAAATTTGCCATGGAAAACAATTCAGTTTCATCTAACCTTTCAGACTGGAACATGTGGTCAAATCATAGATGATTTAGCTTGGAAGAGACTTTTAAAGGTCATCTACTCCAATTCCCCCTTGAGGATATAGATATAGATATTATAGAAATATAGGCATTTCTTTCCCACAGAAGCACAGTGTGAGTATTCATTATTGCTACAGAGCAGAAAGGCTCTGTAGCAGATGGGATAACCAGGAGGTATTCTGCAGGTCCAAGAGGCAGTACTCATTTGAAAGAAGAGCAAACTGAGGAACTTGCACAGTATTGACCTGCAGTTCTAAATGCCTGACCTTGCAAGGACCTACAGTAAATATTTTTCACTTGGAATTAACCCTCAGACAACAAAATTCAAAGATGATCCTTTAAAACATACAAAAGGAAAGATATATGGGACAGAATTTTTATTAAGTGATTAGAGGAAATTATTCCTGCAGAATCCATCTCTGTCCCATGCCTTTAATAGCAGAGCAGCCATGATTGGTTGCCTGCAGAATCACTGTATTGTTCCAGGTGTAGCTCTCTGATATAAATAGATTACTTTATAATGTGTCTGCACTCTGCCCTTTAAGGACTGTGTTCCTTCTACTATTTCATACACTCAGTTTAATAGCACATTGTCCAGCCTTGCTGAAGCACTGGAAGACTGCCATTCCTCACATACT
The DNA here is from genome assembly GCA_013397315.1 of Donacobius atricapilla. Lineage (NCBI taxonomy): Eukaryota > Metazoa > Chordata > Aves > Passeriformes > Mimidae > Donacobius > Donacobius atricapilla. Next base: position 224,445 of record WBMY01009468.1, read on the forward strand.
GCACAGATACTTTTGGCTGACAGAGCAAGCAGCAGCACTGCTCTGCTACTAAAGAGGATGGGCCAAATCCAGGGAATTTTTAGGCTGAGGTACACTGGCTGTTGATCTCTGTGGAGTCACGTGCCTGTATCCTGGAATCTGGGACAGAGTCTTGGTACACAACATCTTCATGAGCAATGCTGAGAGATACTTATGCAGCCCAATTCCAAACTGGAAGTATTGGAAGGGGTTGGAAAATGGACCTGGCTGTCTGTGATCATGGTCAAGAACATATATATCCAAGCTACAGTAAAATGTACTTTATAACAGCAAAGTGGCAATGCCTCTAGGCACAGGACACTAGACTTGAGACCTAAGCTTTATTCATACTTGTGTCCATAGCCTGCTGCATCATGTTTGCAATTCATTTCACCTCCCCAGCCTAAATCAGTTCTCCTGTCTGCAGAATGGAATTAACACTATTTGTTTTACACATTGAATGCTTTGAGATCTACCTCTTACAGCTGCTACATAAAAGCACTACTATTAAAGTCATTGCTCTGACTATATTTAGGAACTCTCAGTGTGAAGTGCTGAAGCACATTTCTAATGTCAGCAGGATATTAGAAGACCCCTTGTCTCACTGGAACAGCTTTAATGAGCTGGAAATAGTTCAGTACATGTTTCTGCTGCCACAGTGCTTCATAGCTTGTCCGTATATCAAACAGTCTTGGAATATTTACCTTTTTTTCTCTGAACTCTCTTGGCTTCAAAGATACAAAGGCTATTCATGTGATTGGCAATGTGCCTCTATGAAAATCTGGACAGCCTAACAACCTAGTACAAGACGTGTGAAGATAAGGTGGCAGAGAGACAATAGGAGGCAAATGAAATTCCATCTATCTGAGAACTGGAAATTAAAGAATTAAGGTTTTGTTGTGTAACCTCTTTCCAGATCAAAGATTACAGGGAGACACAGAAGACACAGGTTCCTATTTCATTCTTCACTACTGGTTATCATAGCTTGATGAAAAGATTAAGCAGTAAGAATAGCTAAGAATGCTACTATAATATTCTGAATTTTGGACTATGATAAAACAATTGTTTAAAATGGCAATAGCTAATGAGGCCTGGTACAAAAAAAGAAGACCTCTGTGACAATGTTCTATTTCCACTACTAAGAGAAAATACTCTTTCCTGTTTCTGTGCTTCTATCTCCACCACCTAACCAGAGATGTATGAATCCATCCCCAAGCAGAATAAATGACTGGTGCTGTGTCAACAGCCCCTAATCATGAGGGAGAAACAGGTACCAGCAGGGAGAGGGGGGCACAAGACATAACTAGCAGCTACCTCCTTTAAGTGTATCCAAGGTGGAAATGTTTACTTAAAAAGCTCAGAAATGAAACAACAAATCTTTTATTAGCATTCAAAGCCATGTGAAATCCCAAGAAGTCTGCAAAGCCTGGCAGTACTAACTAATCGATCATCTGCATTTGCACCAGGAACACAGCACACAGGTGGGAGAGGGGGAAACAAATGGCATCCTTTCTGTAGGAGCTTGCAGTGGGAAGAAAAGGACACAGGGCATGCGCTTCTGCTGAGATGGTTGCAAGGACCAATTCAAGGGCAGCATGCCCACATGTTCCCTTCCTCTAAAACAAATATTGAAGGGATACTTGAACCTAAACAAAATCCATCCTTCCAAGCTCTTCAAACAGCACTAGCAGAGAGGAAGCACAAAAATGGTGCCAAAATAAACACACAAATGAAATGGAAATTACCATGAGGAAAGTTTACTGAAAATCACAGACAAGAGATAAGTGATAGAGGCAAAATCAACTTCAGAGAAATTACACCGGCTTAGACTACCTGTGACACACACCTAGGTGTGGAGAGAATGCATAATTAGACTGGGGAAGACTAAAAGCATATTTTATAGAGTAAGGGAAAACACAAGTGACAGAAGGGAATTTTTTGAATATTATTTTTCTCACCAAGGTCTCTCTAGTCGAGTCACTCTTACCTTCAGGAATTAAGCTTTCCAGTCCTGCATTTGTAAAATAGAGAATGTATTATCTTTATAAAACTCTTCCAAAACTACAGATAAAAATGTTAACGTAAGTGTGAAGAATTATTATTGTTGCTATTACTGAGGATGCTGTAAGCTCCCCTGTTGAGCTGCTGCCAAAATGGATCCTGTCCTTGACTCCATTTAAGACTGTGCTTGGGCTTTCAGCTCTAGCCATTTTGGCAGAAAACATATGAGACAGTATCTGCAACCTAAGGGGAACCACAGTTATTCTAGAATTTCTAGGAAAACAGCTAAGGAACGGTTAATCATGGAAACAACCTTTTGAAGATATGACAGAGTTCACTCCAAGCTATAGACCTGCATCACCCATACAATCCTGTTACTGTGTCACAGTGCAACACTGTCAGAATTAGTGGATTCACACAAGCATTAATAGGATTAACATACTAGTTTATCAGCCACTACACATACAGTTCCCCAGACAACAACACATTCCCATCACTGGGATGAGGCATGGCAGCTCTTTAACTGTGCCACAACACAACACTGTCATTTAAAAGCTGGCATTAAAGGCTCCCACATGCAGGAAACTCCGAGGGAGAGAGTCTCACAAGGCATAACAGACTCTCTTTGGACACTGAAGTTAGTAACTCAACAGCGAAGTTACACTACCTCTTGATCCCTATGAATAGACAGAGCCTCAGCTCAACCTGTCATTTAAAGTTCTGTGGTTCCTGTATTGGATTGTCACACTGAATCTGTGTGAAGTGCTGCCCTCTGAATCAGTGGCCTTGCTCCCAAAGCAGAGTTTTCTTCAATGATGGATATTCTAAGCCACTGCTGCCCTCAACCAACCTCACTTAATATAAAAATTTGAAAATCCGAGGCTGTCTGCCCTCTTAAAAATGACCACAAAATTTTAAACATTATGACACCACCAGAATCCAAAGCCATCCTGCCACAGATGTTATTCAAGGACTGCTGGAACAAAGGGGGCACTCCTATACCGTTCAAAAGGCTTCATACAAGTGAACTACAGCTAATAGTGAAAGCAAGGTCTCATTTATTATACCTAACCAACACTACCATGATGCACAGGACAGACTGTAAGCTTGGGTTCACCTCCATCATAAACTTTGACTTCTCCTGCCTTTCCACTCTAAGCAGAGCACTCTCTTCCACTCATTCTCATGTCCTTGCACCCAGTAGCTCTCTCCCTTAGCCCTATCAAAAGGCATTCACTTCTTCACAAGTTCAAATCTCTGGCAGCAGCAGCAGCTATTGGAAGAATTCACCACCTTCCTGCCTTCCTGTCCAGCCCTTTGGAAGGACAGGGATGGAGTTGGTGGGGTGGTTCAGCAAAGAAAAGATTAAGAGTCATGACAGAAAGAAGTGAGTGAAATAGAGACAACAGTGGTATCTGGTGAAAGCCAAGGAGAAGATTGGGGTCTGGGGGGGAAAGAAATCCTGAGACAATGAGACATCGGTGAATAACGGAGAGAGAGCATGGCAAGAACTGAGCTGGTAAGCAGAGGAAGAAGAGAGCTAACATTACAGCTCCAGATTTCCTCAACTTCCACATCCAGCTACTGAAAAGGAATCCAAGGCTGCTTCCTAGGGGTTCATTACTAACCCTACCTGTATAAGCAATCTACATGCACTAATCACGTTTCTGTAATTTAAATGATTTCTTTTAGAACCCAAGAATTGTACTTACTGGGTTATACTGACCACTGCTTCCTGATCCAACAATTTGCATAAATATTCTATAAAAAGAGTATTAAAAAACTCAGCTGCATATACACCACAGCAAACTGTTTCCTAATCCAGAACGGTATGGTATAAATCCATCCGTTTTGTCAGCTGAAAAGTGGCAGAACTGCAAACTCTTAATGCTTAGGATGGTAGGGAACACTGGCATATTGTTCAAGGGTTGTGACAGAAAACCAATACTGGCATAGGGAGACTTCAGTAGCTGCTGTGGGTTGGGATTCCAGACCACAGGGGATGCTCACGTGGCATTATTGCTCAACTACCCAAGAGACAGCAGAGAGAAATCAGAAGTCAGTATTTTGACTCTGAACGCCTTGTTACTGATTTTCAAGTAGCAGCAACTACTGATGTTATACTAAATCCTAGGGTTAGCACCGGGATTTTGGAAAGTAAGAACTACAAAGCTGAAGTGATGATTGCCCTTTACGTGATGTAAAATCATACATGGAGAGTTGATATCAGCAGATTTTAATAACAAATTCGTGTCGGCTACAGAAATTTGGATTTATGCTCAAAAATTGACAATGAACGTTTGAAACTGAGTACTGTAAAGGGCAAATTGTTATTGAACTCAGAGAACTCAGGTTCTCAGAAAAAAGATGAAAGACAGGTGTCACAAGGTATTTTGTATATTTGATTATTAATTTTGGATAATCAGCTGTTATTTAGTTTATACTCACACCTACTATTAAGATTCAGTATGGCAGGGTACACATGATGGAATTAGTCTTTCAATCTGGAAGGTACATTGCATTTTGAATACTGGAGCACTAATTGGTACCTAGATTATACTGATTATTAAAACTAGGAATAGGTTATGATACCAAGATGGAAAGGGACGAAAATTTCCCCCAAATCCATATATTATTGTTAAGTTTCCCCAATAAGGTGAGGACTAGTGTAAATTAATTTACACTTTTAAATCCCGGTTTTTAGACATCAAAATTTTTTCCATAAACTTGAGACTAGGGGTAGAGTTGTGGAGCAGGACCATAGTGGTCAGAGTATATAAACTGTTGCTTTATGTTGCAAACATCAGAAAACAGACATCCAGCAGCATACTGAATTTTAATAGGATAATAGATTCCAGGGTGCTGTAAGGACAATCTACCTTACAAAAGTAATTCTACATTAAAGTGAAAGATTGTTAATGACGTAAGGATACTGATTACGTATCTGAAATCAATGAAAAGATAGCAACTCACATAGCTGAATTTGGTTTTCTGTTTTCAAGTCAGTGGATCTTTGTGCAAGCTTTATTTTGTCCATTACATGAAGTTCTTTCAAAATATTTTAATCACCATATTGTACAGAATGTTCTTTACTTTTTCTCTGCTCAAGAGATACTTGGAATAGGGCAAACAGCAAAGGTTCCTTTCAGATATTGCAATAAAACTACAGAAAGGTGACAAGCAGGAGTGAAACACAGGTGCCAGAAAAGACTGAATCAAAAACAAGGTTATGTGTCTTCAATCACTGCTTCTCCAAGTGTTGAGAAATTCAGTTCTGCATAAAACTAAAGGAGTACTCTAAGCTATTTCGACTGGCTTTGGACCTGAATGAATGACAAAGGAGATGACAGCACAGATTTCTTCTAATTCCTTTCTACATCAAACTAGTTACAAATATTTGGGGGAGAAAAAAGTCCTGAAAAACAAGCACACCTGAACTGTATCAACTTATGAAGAGAAGAAAAAAAGAATGAAAAATGCTCTGTGAGAGAATGAGGTTATACCCTTTGAAACACTAAAAAGTCTTCAAAGGCTACAACAATGGTGTTTTGTTAAATCCTAACCCTTGTGTTGAAGAGGAAAAAAGCTGAGTGGTAAGATTGTTTAAATTATTAATCTGACCCCATGCTAGTCTGCTTCACTGGAACAAGGAGATGAATTATAGTGAGGACATAGTTATTTTAAATTACACTCAGCAAGGTATCGAGCACTTATGCATTTCCTTTGCGCAGATGTTTCCGTGTGTTCATGCATTCTCCTCATACTCCTCCTGCATATAGGTATCAATCTATCTCAAAAACCTCTCATATGACCAAAAGGAAAAGTTAATTACAGAAAAAGCAGATTCACCCAAGAAAAAGTAATCTTTTCACTTGAATAGCTTTGTTACAAAAAGACTAGTGCTTATAAACCCTCAGGGCAAACCCCTCTATGATAGGAGACAATGAACTCCTATGAAGGATGGCTTAGTAAATGAGACATGGGGTTTAGGATTCAGGACACCTGAGTTCAAGCCCTCTTCAGTTAATAATTCACTGTGTGACTCTGAACAACTTGCTTAATTTATTACACCTCTGAGCTTCTTCTTTGTGTAATTCAGATAACTGCTTCCCATCTCTCAGGGGGGCCAGGGTAAGATCTAATGATTCAGTGATTCAGACTCGATCAGATGCCATCGACACCACCAACTATTGTCATTTTTGTTATGTTTAAGAGCATAGAAATTGCTGAATGACTTTTCCAGAAACACTGCCCTGGGTATGCAATGTCTGTCACAACTTCCACCAACATACTTTGCATTTCTCACAGTTTCTTCCTCTGCAAACATCTCTCCAAATCTCATCCCAGAAAGAGCCTTGCAGGAAAGGCAAGATGCAGGCTGAAATTCTTCAGACATGTTCTGATGAAGACGAAATGCGGATCAAATCCAAATCTATTTCCATCCTGAAATATTCGAAAAGTCACATATATACGAAAAATAGATCAAACATTAAATACTGGCAGGCACTGTTATATGTGGCATGCTATGTGGCAGACTACAAACTAAGACTAAATGAAAGAGTGAATTTCCTCCTCTAGTTGCTATTTGAGTGTACTCTCAGCAAAGAAAATAATTTACATTAAGCACAAACTGGGTCTCAAGGGATCTGTAATCCTCTTCTGATTCTGCCATTACGTTTCTAGGTGACTTCAAGAAGTCACTGATCTTTTGCACCTGTTCTTTCATCAGATCATCTCCTAACTTTATGTCCCAAAAGCAAAACAATATTTAAAGTAACTTGTCTCACAGACAGGAATAAACAAAGCACAACTATCTGAACCCCACAATAAAAGCTGACATTCAGCTTTTTCTGTATCTATAATACAAGGTGACTGTAGATGAGTGATCTCCTTCAGCTTGGTTCCACTCGAGCTGACTTCACTTCCAAGAAAATTAGCTTTTCTGGCCCTGTCTCTTAAAAAAACAGTGAACAGTTGCAGAAAAAGTTGTGTAACTTGAGGAAAGAAAGAGCTGATAAAGCAGTATAGATGTGCGGCATATATTCCCTTGGAACTATGCACATTAGAAATAATAATTTCTAAATGCAATAGTAATTCTTCAGCCAAACCAGTCAATTATAAATGCAAAACACTTTTTGTACAGTAGAATGGATGTTAAGGGATGATTCACATTCTCTACATAAAACTATGTTCCCACAACTCCTCATGCAAACCAATGGAGATCAGAAATTTGCAACATTTTTGTTTGTTTCCATCTGTACTTGTCTGTTCTATTCACTAGGTCTCCCTTCATCTCAGCCTAAAAAAACCCTCTAAAACTGCGGGTATTACTTACAGAAAACCATGATTATTTATCACTTTCCAAGTCTGGATATAAGAAAATAGCAACTATCTTCAAAACACAGAATATTGAAGCGAAGTATTCACTTTAATTTATCTTTCAGCATTTATTTAAAAGAAACACATTTCTAAAATATTCATATTATGTTATTTCAAATAGCTCTTTCCCCCCTCGATTATTATTCCTACTTTTACAAACCCTGAACAAATGCAAAAATATAAGGTATGAACTGAAATGCACCTATCAAACCATCACGGTTCTCCCAATCCTAACAAGGGCCAATACATTCAGGACTGCATCAAGTCTAATAAAAGATACAATGACAATTTTACACTGAACAATAAAATAGTGCCAAGAAAATATCACAGTGTTCTGTTATATTGTCATTTATTTCAGCAGGGGGAAAAATGCAAACGTGTTAGAAATTGCCCCTTAACTAAGTGTGAGTGCTGTGTACAGGGCCGTCCCCAGCAGCAGCTACGGAGCCAACCACGGCAGCCACTGCCGACCCGGCAGCTCTGAACTCCTGCTCTGCACAGCTCCCTGGGCTGCGTCCTGGCAGGGAGGAATCCTGACTGCAGAGTCCAGATGTGCACACAGACAGACACACACCACTCCTAAAGCTGCTGCTTGGCACTCCAGTGAAAACAGGGCTGCTCTCTCCAGCTCAACAGCAGCAGAATTCCTCTCCTCTGCCTCCCTGCCACCTTCCTAATCACTGTCTTTTCCAAATCACCACCAAAACTGTCTTGCTCTTAAGAACAAACAGTAAATATCTGGACAGTACTCCAGCAGGGGACCTGAAGTCTAAGGCTTGCACAGAGTAGCAGCAGTAGTACAGTCAGTACAACACACGGTACCCTATTCAGAGTACAGATCTGGTTTTCGATGCAATATAAATCTGGAATCCTAACTGCGTTTTGTTAACTTGTGTTTTTCTTAAACATGGTGGCCTAACATTAGCACGAGAATTCAAACAATTTTTAAAATGTCTCTCATGGTATTTACTTTCTCCTAAAACCCTGGATAGAGCTAATGAAATTTAATAACTACTGCTTTACATTACTTCCTGACAAATAAAAGAAACTTCTGCTTGAGAAACATCATGTTCTGTGAAATTTTACCAAGCAACACCAAAACTCTTTCCTGCACCTTCAAGTCTGAATTTCATTCACTAAAATAAGGTTTATGGCAAATACCAGAAAACAGGTAGGTCTCCAAAGGAACACGTTTTGCAAAGATCTCTCCAATTCTTATTTTTTTTAAATCCATATGCATTTAGGCCTCAACCCCCTCAACCCCCTTGCAACAATACGTTTTAGTAGATTCTCCCAAGCAAATAAATTTAGTCTCCTTATCTCAATTTTCATTTGCATAAAGCAATAAAGGACTAAGTTTTGAGCTGAGAATTTCTGGTTTGAACGAAAAGCTGGCTGATTTCCTGCTTTACTGAGATGAACATCCTAGAAAGCACCGACAGTGAGCACACTTAAATAATGCATTTCAGCGTGTACATGCATCTCTCACTGCAGCTGCACGTGGGAAATGCAGAACAGGGACAAAGCAGAAGCCGCTTATGTAGGAAAAGTTTGTCACTTCCAACTGTTCAAGGTATGGCTAAACTAAAACTAAAGATGGACCACACACCTGAATGCTGCTCAACTATGCAAAATACAAATCAAAGTGCAATGTGGTTCCAGTAACATACTAAACATTTCATTTGCTTTATATCACTTCACGCAACATTTTTCAGTTGAACCATCTTTCCCACCCTGTTACTAATTACTACTTCCACAGAAAACACTCTGTTTCTTGGACAAAAAATTTCTTAAATAGCTAATAGTCACATTAAATCTAGCAATCCAAAAAGGAGCATTTTACCAAACGAGCCATGAAATTCGTTTTACTTTTCTGCCACTGGGATGTCAGAAAGTCTATGTCACCTTTAATAAACTTCTCCAAATGAGCATGCTGATAACTGAACAACATGACATTTCTAACAGTGAGAAGGCAGAAAACCAGAAACAATTACATTAAGAAATTAAGGGGGAAGAAAAAAGCAGTATCAAGTATCTGGAAGTATCTTGCTGCAAGTAAAATCTCATTAAGTTAGAGTTTTTCACCCTTCTCAGGAAAAAAGAAGACTCCTAGGCCTAAGAATGGCCATGTTTCAAATGTTATGGAAACTTTCCTGTCCAGCCATCCAGGAGCCACTCCGGCAGTCACAGTCCCACCACTCCGGTCTGTAACTGCTGGGACCAAGGCCCCTTTGCAGTGGGTGGCTCCAGTGACCCCACGGGTGCCCCTCTGGGCTCCCTGCACACCCCACACTCACAGTCAGCCAGGGTTTCCTTACCAGCTCAGCCCTGGCTTTCCCATGGCAGTGTCTCAGACATCTGGATCCTTAAAGCAATTTAACTATGGTGCAGTGACACAGAAACAGCCCGAGCTGGTGCCTCTAGCGAGGGACTCTCAACAAAGGAATCCCTGGACTTTTACACCCTCACAGTCTGTGCACCCAGACAGTTCTGGGGTCTTCCTGCCAACTCATCAGCTCCTGCTGTGTCCCAGTGTCCGGTCCCCTGGCCTGTGCCACGGGTCCCTGTGCCCTTTGTGCTGCAAAGGGTCAGCACCAGGTCATGGCCCCTTTCCTGGGGCTCCCACCACGGCCCCCAGGCAGGGCATAAGCTGCAGCTCTCACTGCAGCTGCACTCCCAGCTACCTGCTCTCAGCGTACTCCTCAATAGCAGTAGTAATTGCACTCTTAATAACATCACCCCAATAACACAGAACAGGACTGAAGGGTGACCCAACCAGTGCATCACCACCTGAAGGGCCAGGAAAATCAGAGTAAAGCAGTGAAAGTGATAAAGGTACTTGTTTAAGATACTTCAGCAACATTCTCAGTTAACAGATTTACTTGCAAGTTCACAAGAAAAAATGAAATAATACTAAATAAATTTAAAAAAAAAAAAAAAAAACCAACAAAAAATCCAAAACCAAAACCAAACTGGAACAAAAAGAATTTGACATTTTCACAGAAAGAAGAATTCTAAGTTGAGTTGTTCTCATCTTTTTGGTCACAGATATTCTCTGTTCCTTCATATTCTCTTTTATATCATCAAAAATATAAAAGTAAACCTGAAGAAGGAAAAAAAAAAACCTGTCAGGTCTGCCACAGAGCATAAGAAAAAATAGTAAAAGTAAAATGAAAACAAAAATGAAACAAAAACTTTGGGAACAAACGGAATTAAACTAAAGTAGGTATTTTCAGCTGATTGATTTTTTCATTCCCATTTCCTGTTTTTCAATCAGCTCTAATCCTTGGCTGGAGAATTCAATGGAGCTATGTCAATTTATATTTGCTAAGGATTTGGCACATCATATTAAGTATTTCCCAGTGTGATCATCTCTTGAAGTTAAGTAATTTAAACATTTCATGCAAGTAGGGAGCAAATCTATGTTTCACTTTCTTGACTGATCCCAGCACAGCTGAAAATTTTCTCAAATGAGATGAAATGGAACATCTATTTGTACACTGAAAGCTTTAATGCCATACCCATAGTGCCCAACTACTCATGTACACTACAAATATCCTCTCAAAATACAGTGGGAAGTACTAACTTATTTAATAACTTTTTCTGCTTTAATAAAGTCATGTAAATATCTGTGTAAGAAGCCTTCTACCCCTTGTCTGGCACACTGCAGATTATCAAATCCAAGAGCTCTGACTTAATCTACACAACACAATAAATGTAACACTTTCCTCCATCTACTTCATTTTTACCTGCCTGGTATTTAACAGCAAATTCCATTGTGGGAAGGGAATTGCAAACATCATGAAAGGTGATATAGCTGGTACCTGGATTACCACCAGTCAGCTGCACTGCAGTGGAACAAAGTGATGAACTGAAGCATTCACAGTTGAATTTTGCTGGAAAAGGAAGGGGGCACGGGAAGCAAATGCATATTTTCTGTTTTGATTCTATTTTTTTTGCTTTGACTCTGTTGTTATTGTCAGAACAATATGAAAGAAGTCTCAAATTTGATTTGAGACCACTTAATATACTCATGCATTCTCACCTAGAACAAAAATTATGTCCGTCAAACTCATTGAACAAATTGCAAAAGCAAAATACATTGAAGTTTGAATTTTTTTTCCCCTCTGGTATGTGGAACAGACTGTGCCAAGTCTTGCCTTGATGAAAGAAGAGAGCCCTCACTTTGGGTCTGAAAAAAAAGTGGAGAATTATTTAAAAGGAATATTAGCAGAACACCACTTTGCATTTAATCCTAAGCCATAGGAATCAACAGAATTCTGTTCTTTGACCAGTGCACCCACAGATCCAGCTCTTTATGAGGTGTCTCTGATGAACATTGCACATCAAATCTTTGTTACTAGAATCCAATATTATTCATGTTCTCTTACCTGTCAGAAACATAGCCATTTACAAAAAAAGCCTCCAAGTATTTAAACACTCCAAACCAAGGAAACTATAATAAAGAGATGGAGAAAACTCTTCTGAAATTGTATGAAAGGATGCAGAACAAAACAGTAGAGGAAGTAATGAAAATCTTAATCTAAAAAAACAGTTATGGAAGAAAAATTAAAGAGTCTAATTTTTCTCAGGATAGAAAAAAAATCTGCGCCTGACAGCAAGTTAACAAATATTTCTACTTCAGTTCATGCTGGTGGCAATTTATTTTCCCAGTGTGTCTCCTTGTCTTTAATAACCTGATGTCTGAAAAGGTTTTCCTTTTCTACCCTGTGTCAAACTCTGGCAAACTGTTTGGCCACAGGAAACTTGTAAAACAACATCAGGACATTCAAAGCACAACATAAGGTGGAGAAAACACCTTTTAGAAACTCAGTCAAGGTACAGGGAGAATAAGGATAGAACAATGCATTCCTCACCCCAATATGTGGAAAAAAGACCATCAGGTGATTCAAAATAGCATTTCCAGCCTCTAGACCCCTGATCTTTTGCTATTCAGGTAAGGGATTTGAGGTCAGAAAGAACCATTCTGTCTTGTCCAACATCCTGCGAAACAGGCCTGGAAACTGCTGTCAAGACTACAGGTTACAAAATTTAAAGGATACCCAGTTTTCATTTACAAGAAGGAAACACCTGTCCATTTGTACCACTGATAATATAACTGTAAAAAGAAATAAAAAGAAAAACTGCATGTTATTCCCAGTTCATGATCATCTGGCTGACTCTGTTCTCATGCCTTTGGCAATTTCCCCAGTAAGATGGAGCAAAAATAACAAACATGCCTCTCCTAGCCACAGCAACAGGTTTATTATAAAAATGTGGCAAAATGAAAACTTTCACACAAATGCTTCAAAATATAGGTGATTAATACTAAATGAGACCTCAGCACTCACCTGGCCATAGAGACAGAAACAACAGTCATTCTTCCCAAGCTTGTGACAGTAGAATCTCTGTACTGTGCTTTTAAAAAGCTACTTTGAATATTCTCCTTCAAGGGAGGAAGGAGGAAAACCGAAGACACAGCCCAGGTGTCAAAGCCACTGCCCATCTTTGGTCTGCTCCAGCCCACCCAAAGCAAACTGTTTATAGAGATGCCCAGTTCCAGCAGGAATCTTCACTGTGCCGGTGTGACAGATGGAATAAGCCCCTAAATACCCACCCAATGTACTGAAGCTCATTTGCCATACAACTCCTATAGAAATAAATAGGTTGAGTTTTAAACCTGCAAAAGGCTCTTTCTATATGCCTTTCCGATCAAGCTCATTTACACATGGAAATAAGTGATCTGAGCACATAAAAACAAGACACTGAGTTAGGCCCCTCAGAAAATCTGCCCATGGCAGGCAATTACACCTCTCACACATAACCTACGTAGGTGTTCAACCACTCACTGGTAACGTAAAGCGTAGACACTAAGAGCTAACCACAGCGCAGAAGAGCAGGACAGAATTTGCCTTTCTGCACTCCACATAATAACCCTGGTAGTTTTATAATCTTCCAGCTTTACACAAGGCTGCCAGATCTCTCATAGGTGCTGGCAACTAAGCCCATGAAAAGAACAGGCACGTCAGAGGATAGCTGTGAGGGGACACTGGCATCATTGCATATTCTTTTACACTAAAAAGCAAATTAGGAGGCACCGAGAGAGACAAGGAGAAAAAGGAACCATATGAACCGCAAGTGGGAGGCAAAAAAAAAAGAAACAGCTGTATTCAGAGGGAAGCCAGAGACTAGCAATCAATGTGCTGCATCAGAAAAGCACTGCGTTTTGTGGTCAGAAAAAGAGATTGAAGAGGAAGAGGCTGGATTCATACATTTATTCCCATCTTTGTCACTGATACACTTTTCTCTCCAGTTTTGATCCCACTGCCCTGTGTCACAGCATGTCCACCAATAATGGATATAAGGTCTGAATTTCGGAAGTCCTTAGCACTGTAACTAAACTCAGGCAACAGGTGCTACAGGTATTCAAATGCTCTGGGGAAAAACAAAAAAAGCAAATTTAAACCCCACAAGTCTTTAGTTCTCACCAAACCTCTCTGAGATGTGGAGATTAATTAACTAATGTCTGTAAAACATTTAGAGATTCTCAGATAAAATCCTGTAGATGTCAGAAAAATAATTTAAATCAAATGCCACAGAACCATTGAATGGTCTTGGGGAAAGACCACGCTCACAAGCTACAAAGAAACAATACATTGGCTAAAAGTACAAAGGAAAAGTGGACAATCAAAGAAAGACTTAGCTTGCTTAAAAATCTTAAGACATTCTCCCCAGCTTTTGAAGTCAAAGTTCAGTGAAAATTAGGGTAATAAGACTTGTGTAGGAAACAGACCTTATTTGCCACCATGGCACACACATGAGACAAAAGCAGGACCAGAAGAGATGACAGCAGCACCAGCTGCCCACCACTCTCACCCCCACCCCTTCCCCACACACCGCACGCACACATAGATTGCCATCTTTCACCCGATTAATCCTCTCCCAGGACAGATTAACGCTTATCTGCTCAATATCCATCTGCTTTGTGATTTCAGGAGATTGTAACCAATCCCAAGGCCTTATCGGCGTCTCTCCCCCCATAGGCAGATGGGGAAAGATGGAAATCATCGTGTTCTATTAGCGATGGCAATGACAACAGGCTAACACAGCTGGCACTTTCCCTTGTTCCCTCGTTCAGGCTCCACAGCACAGAAAGATTGCAGCATGGCAACACAGGCCAAGCCACCTTCTCCCTCTGCCTGCTATTCACCTGAATGAATGAGTCTAGAGGGGACAGCAACAGCTAAATGCTCCTGCCCAAATAGGTTTAATACAGGAGCGTTGCTGTCTGTGCCCCAGCTAAAAGATCAGAATGGATTAGGCAGACAGGAAGCTGAAAGGAAAGCCTTGAACTATTAAGATTTAGGCATTTCAGACATCTGCAGATGCGCAGCACAGAAACCAGTAAACAGACCTGCTACAGCAGTATGTTATCCTCTGGCCATCCACTATGGTAGGGGAAACAACACACATCCACTCTCTGGACATCCCTACCTGTAGGTTGCTTTGTCCAGCTCTCCAAGGCTCCATCCACCCTTTAATCAAAACAATTACAGGCAAAGTGGGAAAATAAAATGACATCAAGGTGCACAGTTTGTTTGCAAAGGAAACATATCTTCAGCTGTACACCTAAATGAAGCTATGGCCTTTATGTTCACACAAATGAAAGAAATTGATTTCTGCCCTTCCATGTTCCTCATCCTTTTGTGTTCAGTCACTAGAAAGAGTATAGTAATGATTTTATTTGCAGAAATCTAAAGGAGGTAAGTGAAGAGAAACAAATATTTTTAAAGGAACATAATCCCGTTAAAAATCTCAATGCTGTTTAAAAACATCTTACCCAGTATTTCTTGAAGTAATACCCCAGCCTCCTATAACCAGAACATACAAGACAAATGTGAGGATGAAAGAAAAAAAAAATTCTTTACATTTCCTTTCACTGTTAGAGGGTCCTATAAATTCTTCTGGTAGTGTGTGTTCTTCTCACATTTCTCTTTATTCATGGGAGCTACACAAGTGGCTTAAAACAGACTTCCATTAAAATGTTTCGTTAGGCACAACAAAACCCACTCTAGAATGAATCAGGTGATTTAAGAATCAAAGTAAAATCCCACAACCTGATTAGAGTTTGAATACTGAATACTTGCACCAAATTGCTTACAATCCACAGACAAATCAATAATTCTTAACATGCAAACACAACGAGCAAATTCGTATTAGATTCTGTCTGGCTGCCCACTGCAACTCCTCAACAGAACTCCTCTATAATCCCAGAGCACAGATACAGCAATACTTAAAACCTATATAAACGTGTTCTTAGTGAACAAAGATCTCAAATCCAGTAGGAAGTGTAAGCCTGAAGTCATATCTGGCACTTCTTCCTGGAAACAAGACAGGTTTTCTAATTTGAAGGAGAAGTGGTGAAGCAAACCGCTACGGACACAAAACATATACAGGAATTATCTGAGCAAATCCCAAACCACATTTCAAAAGATGAGTATTGAAATGTAACATGTTTTATGGTGAAATGTGATAGCTCTTTACTAAAGTGGGGCAATAGCACAAAACTGCTTAAAACAGATAGAAAAATGTGATTTCCCAATCTGGAATTCTGCCCAGAAAACTGGGTCTAAAAGCTCTTCTTTCATTAAATGACATGATGGGCTCTTTAAAGCCTCCAAGTGGGAGTTTTGTACATTTCCACGTACACAAAAACTCAGTGGTAAATGTGTTATTTGGAAAAAACAAAACAGCAAAAGGAAACAGGAGAACACAATGGACACTGTACATAAAGTAGACAGGAGCTGTCTGAAGAAGCAAAAGAAAACATAAGAATACATCAGGCTGTTTCTAAAAATGTCCTAATACACATACAGAAAAGCTCTATTCCCAAAAGGTCACCTGCATGCTGCATCCAAACAGCAAAGCCCACAAAATACAGGAAACATAATGGTTTTAATAATGTAAAAAGTCACCACATAGCAGGTCAATGATCCATTAACTCTCCTGTGACAGTCCTTTGTTCCAGTCCCTTATGAACTGAGGCAATAGTCGGCTGAAACAGTATAAGAGACTATGCTACTGATCTTATGCTGTTCTTCTAATAAACATACACTCCTCTCTGCAATTGTAGGGTAAATAGAGTGCCTTACAGTCTGTAGTGAAATTATACTCATAATAAACCTGCAATAGAATTTAATCACTCTTTCACAGATGAGGAATGAGGTATTTTAGCCAGCTAAATCTCGCCATTTCCCATGGGTGACAAATACTTAAATGTCTTTCAAGGTCTTAGATTTTGTGAATAAGAGGAAAAATGGGGGAAAAAAAATCACAAAATGATTCTGCTGGACACCAGGGAATGCACATCCCACTGGCAGGTGAGAGGTCTCACCTGCTTTCAGCCATTCAGTGCAGCCTGAGACTTAAGTACATACTGTATCTCCTCTCCAGTCGTAGATCCTAGGAGCAAAAGTATGACCACTAAGGAAATGAAAAGTAAGTTCAGAGACCTTTCTCGAATCTTGTGTTGTAGGTATCTTTTTCAGAAGCAGAAGTCATGAAAGAATGAAATCCCACAAAATCTAGCCTCAGGGTGGCTTTACTGCACATGGCATGTACAAAGGCAAGAAGAGGGAGGTATAAATTATTCCCTTTGGACATTCTGTGTCTAGAAGAACTTAACCCTAATGGCAATTCTGTGAGAGAATCTAGATCTGTTGTATGAATAACGGAGATGTGCACAGGGGTTCTCTGGATTTGCAAAAAACTTTGGTCTTGCTCTCCTGTGAGTGCTGACCAGCTTTTGTTCCAAGATGAAAAGGTGTAGCTCCTTCAAACATGAGCCTAAAAAATAGAGCACAGCTCCAATGGGAGCTATGAGACTTTGTATTCCTGCCTAACATCTTCCTTCTGCTGCAGAGAGGGAAAACACAGTCTCACGGTGGGGCACTGCTGCTCTCAGAAGTACATGTATACATAATGAATAACTGATTTGAGGAGTCACAGCAGAGGACATCCTCTACAACATAATCACTTGGTAACCTTCCTTGGTACCTATTAACATTTCCCCTGTTCCCCACTTCAAAGCTTGTAAAACAATCATAAATATTGAGTAAACATACTAATATGTTTTTTAAAACAGCCTGGAAAAGGCTTTGATTTGATAGTATGCAAGAGAAATTATTAAGCTTTAACTCTTGCCAAGTATTTTTAAATGATTCTTGAAAGAATGACTGAGTTGAAAGAAGAAATCTACTCATTTAGAGGTCAGCTTTCTAGACTACAATGCTCAGTGCTAGCCAGCATATGCCATTGCCTGAAGGAATTATCCTAGCCTTTCCCTGCTCCAAAACATAGTTTCTGATGTAGCTTTGGCAATGCTCAGTTCAGGCACTTACAGGTTATGATCAAATTATGTCATGTTATGATTAGTTTATGTCAGGTTGACATGTAAATATTCTGACTGCTTTTGCTTACTTGTTTGCTGGTAAACAAGTCTACTGATTTTTTTTTTAACCCTACAGTCAAGCTTTAGTTATGAAGAATTTTCCTATGTCAGCTCTATATAGGCACCTTTGACATCATCTGCCCACGTTCGGGCTTGTGGGGGTTTTTAATTAGTTTGACACATCCAGGAAAATGTGATGGCTTTTTTACCCTCCTTTCCATGAAATAGTTCCACATTTCTGTCAACGGTCTCGCTAAGAGAGAGATCACATCACATGATCTAACACGGTCCTTTCTAACACTGCCTTGCCTTTGTGTTTGCTTCCCACAGGAAGACCTACCAGACACAGATTCAGATACTCCAATCTGGTATGAGGAAGTGGACAGTGTTTTGGATTACGCCGTGTCTAGAAAATAACGCTGTGGTGAAGGTTATTTCACAACCCTCAGCGAGCTCTTCCCACTTCCTTCTCACACTGTATGATCTCCTTGCCCTGCTAACTGACTCCACTGAGGTAATACACATGCAGCACAATACAGCTGGTAAAATGTAATTCCTGATTTTGAATTTTAGTATTTGCATGGTTCATCTGGAACAAGAACTTCCAATCTCCTCAGGCACTGCAGACTCTCCTTTGCAAGGAGAACCTTGCAAAGACAATGGTCAGCACTGTAAGGAAGCAGCAGTTTGAGTTGTCATCAATACTTGCTTTCCATTTTTTCCTCCAGCTGTATCTTCAGACACCTAGACTGATTATTCTTTCTCAGTTACATCTCATTCAAGCCATGCAATAACTGCTGTTTCACAAATATGTGATGTCTGTAATAGTCAAGCCATGGCTTCGTGTTAAACTTCCACTTATATTCTACATCTTTTATATCTTTTCCTCACTCCTTTTTCTTCCATTACATCTTGTACAGCACAGCTTGTCAACAGTACAGCTTGTTATCACACACTCGGTTCTTGCCCCTTCTCTGTTCTCTCTTAACAAGCATCTCAAAACATAAACAGACTAGCAAAGACTTCTAACTCCAGTTAGAAATACAAACACTGAGGTTGCTTGTGTATGTCTGCGCCTTAATTCGTGTCTTTAGCCAGTCATGTCCTCACATTAAATCCACCATCTCTTTACACAGCTAATAACATCACATACAAGCAATGGGACTGTTCTCTTACTCTCATTCTCAATTCACAAACATGGAAGATGTACAGTCTGGTGCACTGCAGGATTTGTCAAGTTGTTCTGGTCATGAGTGTCCCGATTACAGACTCTACAAACTGGGCACATGTCAATATTCTACAGCCATCAGATTAAGACTTACTTGCTTGCCAGGAAGCAAGGGAGATTTTTCAGATGACAAACTTCATATAATTATATTGTAAGTCAATGTATTTTAGGTCTTTTCCCCTATTAGATGTTATACTGAGCATAATTTAGTGTTTTTTCCTACTGGGACCCCTACTCTTGCTGATTTCACACTGGTATTTGGCATAGAAATTCCTCGATAGGCATTGGTCCATATTTCTTATTCTCTCCGAGAACGGTTTGTGCTTCTCCATCTGCTTGTCTGACTGGATGGATGTCTAGGAATAGTAATGGTTCCAACTCCTTTGCCCACATCCTACATATTCTAAGGTTTCACTGGGGAGAAGAGATGCCATTTTTCACTATTTGTTTCACCAAGAGTTACGTCAAAGTTAGGGTCAAAAATGGCAAGGCAGCAGCTGGCTACTCCCTTCAGGAGTTTGGCTGTAATGCTTTCTCCCTCTTCGCAGAAAGTGCTGAGTGTAGATTTTTGCTCCGACAAGGGAGGATGTGATAATCCCCCAGTGGGTGATACCATCTGTCTGTTCAGGAACACATCCTGACATCAGAGACACACAGAATGGGCTGATACACAATGAGCTCTGAGCCTCACAGTGCCCTCACCACTGGGCACACACTCTATGAGGAGTGGTCACGCCTGCAGTCACTCCCTTATCTTCTGGTAGTGAAACCATTTAAAGGACTGGAGTCTGTTGCCATTCACTGAAGTCGATGTGGTGGTAGTAATCTGCACCAGATGAAGTAAGGGCTACCTGATTTCTAGACTGATGCAGAATTAGGTCTTAAACAGCAAGTCCTTGAGGGGCCTTTTTGGAGAACTGCCATTCTAATATAGTTCATGGAGTGAGGAGCTGAAGCTTGGAAGAGAAGCCTGGAAAAAAGGTGAGGGCAAGGAGGGGTAAAGGAGGTTAACATGCTGCAATGATAGCTACTAAATCTTACTTTCCCAATGGATGTTTTCTAGTGTATGTTTAATTGATACTCTTATGTGCCTCTGGCTACACCACTTACTGCTTTATTCCATTAGGACTCCCAGTTTACAGCATTACATTATTTGGAAAGATGAAACAGGTAGAATTCAGAAATAATGGAATAAATCATTCTGGCCCTCCCACCTTTCCTCCTGTCTACACCTGAAAACACAGTTCTTGTTTCTCTGTTGCAGCCAGTACATTACATGTCACCCTTAGGACATTTGCAGTAACTTTTGGAGAGGAGAAATAAACTTCCCTTTGCCATGGAGCACAGAGATAAAATGTTCACCCATGGGGAAGAGGAATCAATATATAGATTACAACAAAAATATTCACAAAGGTGTCCAACCACTAGAACGTCTGAAGTACAAAGTGCAGGCAAGTTTGCACCAGTAAAGGCTTTTACATTGCTGGCGAAGAGCTCTTTAATAGTGGCCATCCTGGACAGAGCCAAATGAGACTCAAATCTGCACCACTGGAGTCTCTGCCTCAGTAGGGAAGTGCACCTTTCTCAGAGTGCTGGAGCCATTAAGCCAAAATGCTATTTTGGTTACTCTGCACTGCAATGAGAAGGTTTCTGAGGGAGAACAGGTCAGCAAGACCCTAGTAAGCTTCCATTTTTCCAGGGGGGGAGAGAAAGCACAGCCTGTAAGGAATAGCTGCATCCAGCAGCCTTTCCAACTTCTTCATAGCAGCTAGGGAGCCCAAATCAAGGCTTTTTTTGTTTTAGTGGACTCTGGTGACATTACAAGTGAACAAATGAACAAAGTAGCAAAAGCTTCTAAGTTTTATCATTTCTTATTCAAGGCAGATATGAGTGGCTTTTCCAGCTCTTCTAAGACAGGCAACCTTAATTCTGCATTCCTTGTTTCCCTATTTGTCATTGTTCTTAATGTTTTAAAAGCAATTATTGATACACACAACTGGACAGTTACGAAGAATGTGCCTAAAGGAAAAAAGAAGCAACCTTTGGGATTTGACTGCATAACCTTGAGATGTACCTGTCAGTGAGTCCTATCCTAATCAGACATCCACTGTTTCCCTGAAGAAAGTCCCAATATCACAGTGAGCTAATTTTTTCCACTGGAAAAACATAAATATCACATTTCTGCAAAAGTAGTAGGCTCACAGTCCGATGGTTAGTACACATCTGCTTAGGCTTCAGAGTATAGGAAAGGATAGAATTTTCCTTATATCTACTGAATTCCCAGAGGATGGATGTTCTTCTCAATACTACAGGAGGAGACTGAAATATAGTTTCCCATCAACCCTGATATGGAGTCAACAAGACTACAAGGTCAGGAAAAAGGACCTTTCTTCGTGTTAGAAGCAGGAAATTAAAATGCACACTCCAATACTAGATGTATCCATAAGAATTAACAAAACTGCTTTATTCAATCTAAAAAAAAGTTTTGTCTACTGTCCATGACTACTGCAAATTTACATCCTCAACCATTTTTCTCCTTAGGGAGTTTGTTGGGAGAGGTTTGAGTATTGGAGCAAGTTCTCACACTGCCATAATGCTGACTCATGGAGATTTTAGTGAAAGAATAACAGCATTGCCACAACAAAGCCGCAATCCTAGCAGTCCCAAGATATCTTCAGGATGTGAAAAAAACAGCATGTACATAAAATCCTTTTATCAGCTAATACAAATACTACCACTATTCTCTTATTTAAATGTTCAGACATCAGCTATAAAGCAAAAAAACATAACTCTGAAGTTACTCCTCTCTTGCCCTTCTCCCCACTGAAATTACCACATATAAAGCAGAGATATTAACAGTACTTGTCATTATACAGCTCTAAATATATATAAAGCTGAGGATCAGACCCTGAAAGTTACTTTGCACTATCAAACCTCATCTAAACATACAGGAGTTGCAAACGAGCTTCTGCATCTCATGGGACAGGAATACAAAAAAACATAAGTTTTATAAACTGCTCCAAAAAGGAGCTGCTTGTTTACTTACTTCTTTACCTTTTGGACAAATACTGTTGTTCTATGCTTCTATTTTTGGTCAGTAATAATGAGGAATTTACAAAAATACTCCTTCTTGAAACAACGTCTTCTAATGACACATACAACATGGGTGGGAAAGACAAGCAGAGAGGAGAAAAGAGATAAAATACCTCTTCACACTGCTAAGGTCATGGCAACCTTGAGTGCTCCTCTAAGGAAAGATCTGGCACCCTTTCTTCAAGGGCTTACACCTATCACAAGGGTCTATTTGCAGTTAAGTCTGTGAAAGCCTTCTGGCAGTACAGAGCAATGCTCGGCAACACAGGATTTGTACAAGGGAAGGCAACAGAGTGAAAAAGGGGCAACATGACAAACAAGCATACAACCAACCTATTTTCAAAATGTGTTCAGCAGCAATAAACCTCACTGATAGCAGCTCCAGCTCAAAGCCTGGAAAGCCCAGCCCCTGCTGCTGTGGTCTGCGCTGGGTTGTCTGACTGAACGAAACTAAGCCAGGGCTTGACGCAGCACCCACAGGAAGCCAAGAGCTACTGTGTAAAATTGCTTTGCAATGCACATGTCCTGCTCAAAGCCAACTCTGCTTCCTGCACCTTGAGCATCAGAAGGGATTTAATTTCCCTGCAAGGGCCCACGAGAAATGAACAATACAATGTGCACAGTGGGCATAATCCTTGACTCTTGTTGACGCCACACAGAAATCCATTCTGTCTTCCTCTAATCCTTGCGCACAGCCGAAGCTTGCATGATGAAGCTGAAGGGACAGGAGCTATTTATAGCCTTTAATTTCATCCTGCATCAGTGGATTTTCAGGCAAAGGAAACAGAGCTTTTAGCTTGTTTCCCTTTTTAACCTGTTCAGCGCTCACAGCTTGGAGAAGTCAAAATGGTTTTATTTCAGAGTCATTTAATGGTTTCAAGGAAATAAATATCAAAAAAAATAGGTCAAAAACGCTAACGGTTCGAAGGCACGATTTCCTCACAGGTCAGGAATGATGCAGGGTTTCCCACTGCTGCCCCTACAGCACTGCAGATGCAGCGTAGCAAGGGGATATGCAAAGCAGCGTAGCTCCCCGTGGCTTCAAGGGCTATGCAGACAAACCACAAACATAAGGATGCACCTATCACTTCTACTGTGCCTGGTCCTCAATTCCCATTTTCTGGTTTGTTTTCCATTTGCCCCCTTTCAGCTGCGCAGTCTCCTGTTCCACTGGCACCCTTTTCACTGCGGTCACACCATTAGAGCAGATGAGTTTCATGCAGGTACACAAAGCAGACTGAGGGCTGCCTTGGTGAGATAAGAGACCTCCAGAGAGACTGGAGCCTCTTAAGCCCCCTAATCCATCAGGCATGCAACACTCGCCTCTCCAAGCAGAGCCAAAGGAACAACTTGCAACAGCTAAAACTTTGCACCAAGTTCACACTTTTTGTCTGCATTTTTACAAGCTCATTGCCTATTCAGTGTTTTTCTGGTTACTTTTGTTCCCTGGGATTTGACATTCTAAATCTAGGATGGGATCCATTTTGCTTTGTCAGGCATGAGTGAATCAGACACAAGGAATCTTTTTTTGCCCCCCATGCACAGGGGAATAAATTTTGTGAACAAGTTTCGCTAAAAGCTGTTGGTGAACATGAGTTTGCTTTGTCTACAAAGCCCAATTCCAGCCAAGCTGAATAGCTTAATGTGCATTTGTAAAGCACATACAAAAAGTAACATTAAAAAGCAAGAACAAATCATAATAAACATTCATGAAAACATCCATAATTTGAAACCAGTCAGGAAGAAATTAAATAAAATGCCAGCAAGAAAATTAAAAAAGAAGAAATATAGGTATTAAAATCACATGATCAAACTGATTAACAAGTCGCTGATTTAGCCATGTAAGTTAATACTTGTATAATTAAGTAGCATATCTATCCCACTGATCACCCTACACAGACATGGCTGGCTATTCCCATGCAATTGATCTGGAAGTGGTACGGGACCATGGGTGACAGACAACTGAGCTTAAGGAGCAGGCCTTGACCCATCTCAAAACACAAGGACATTCAAAATGTTCTGCTGAACAATTTACATTTCAGATGAAAATCCCAAACTTGCACTCTGCTAATCCATAGGAACAACAACAACAACAAATTAATAACAGAAACCAAACCATGAGGCAAACCCAAGCAGCACCAGCCCTTTTAACAGAAGACCAGCAGCACAACATCACACTGAGTGACAAGCAGAAAGCCAGAAACACCAGAGGTGGGACAAAGGTGTGCAATAAACTATTTCTGCATTACAGCTACAAGACCAGACCAGGTCTTTAATTTTCTAAAATTAAAAAAAACCCAGACCATGGGAGTTAATTCTAATGTCTGAAAAATGCCAGTACATCCTTTCTTCTTTGCCTTCTTCTCCCTTTATACTTCCCCTCTCCTTGATCTTAATTTCTGAACAGCCTCCATGGGGGATATCCCTTAATATTAAAATGAAACTTGCTACACCAGAAGACTGATGGTATAAACCTTTCCAGCTTCAACAAAGGCCACAAACTTTACTAATTGGTAATTGAAGTATGTTATCTCTTTTTTCCCTCTTTTGGTAAGTTTTAAGTCAAATCTTTTTACTGAGGTTTACAAATTCACCCTTAGTTCTTGCTCAAATGTTAGTATTGACACTGGGCCAGGATTTTTCAAATCAGTTTAAGAAAATTAAGCACCCTATGGCCATTGATCTTCAACATGGACTGCTACAATTCCTACACATTCCTCACAACCTGGCCCTCAAATAGAGCATTTGTACCTACACTGAACAAAAGAAGGAATCTCCTGAATCCATGGAAGAAAAGTCCAGAAGAACAAGTCTGTTTGGGGAGGAGGGGAAAACAAAATCAGTAGATATATAAAGATAAATCCCTTGACCAGACTTGCAAAAATAAATGAAAAAAAATTTTTTTATGAGCATCTTGTCTGAGATGGTTGGAACTCTCCTGTAAAAGAGCCAATGTGATTTAGATAAAGGCTTAGGCTTTAATAAATAATTTCTCCTCTCCTCATCTACCTGCTCCATTAATCTGACCTTCCCTCTCCTGCCAGATCTCCTAAGAGGACATAATCTCCCATTTGTGACATCAGTGTCTGCTGCTGTGGGGAATGGCTGGCAATACCACTAATACAGGATTATGGTCAGCGTGTAGCCGTGTGTGCCAAGGCAAGCACACAGATGTGGGGAATGATCCTGAGCTGCATCCAACTGCTTGCCTCTATTCAAGCTCACCACTGGAATAACACACTCTATAGGGCCATGGAGCAGGACTGCAGGAAGACATTGCCTCTCTGCAGGAATAGCCATCCCATTGGCACTGATACCACACAGGCAGCTGAAATCCTGCATGGTTTCAACACTCAATCTCTTTACAGAAGTAAGTTTGGGAAGCTGGGCTGGCTGTCCTTGTTGCATGGCCTCATGAGGGTCTGTTCCAAGTCTCTGTCGGGCCTCATTTCATCATTATCCCTATTTTCCTATCCAGTATTTGCATACCTGAAAACACATGGATTCCACGGAAGCCATTCCTTCCTTATTTACTCAACAGACTTATGTCCATATCTTTACAAGACAACAAGATCAGAGTATTTTTCTGACTAAGAACAAGACCCACTGAGTTCAGTATCCAAAACTGAAACATCAGCCTGGCAGATCTAGCCTGACAATTTTGCATAAAACAAGGGTAAACCTCATCAACATCCAGAGTTTCTTCATGACCCAAATCTAAGTGAAAATCTGCTGGCATAACCCTTCCAAATGTACTACATCTCTGACATAAGCACAGCATCCACATCTGAAACAGAAGTCATCTGAATTCAAACATTCCTGTCAAGCAAAAAGCAACACAAATATGGGAATCAAGTTTCACTTTGTATATAAGATTGTATGTATGATGACAAACAGGAAAAGCACATTCCAGTTTTAGAAGTATAAACAGTAAATCATATATTGTTTAAATAGTACAGTATATATATGTATTGGAAAGTACCCCTAAAACTAAAATGACTTTTCAAAAAGTGATCCACACATCAACCTTGAATAGATGCAGTTATTGCTACTGCAACTTCTTCTCCACTTTCAGCAGATTATTTTTTTAAGTGATTTTAGGCATAAATAAGGCATAAGAAGAATCACCCCAAAGAAAATTCCTGCTTTTGTCCACAGCCCTTCAAGGAATGTTCTCCTTGCCAGGTATTCATTTATGGAGTTGGTTATGAATGAGTAATGACAGTAACACAAGACACTTTTGGGACACTACAAACCAAATCTTCATTACATGGAGAAACACAAGGGGGCAAAATTTAGAGCTAATTCCTGCACAGTCTGCAATTCAGCCTTCTCAATCTATGCTTCAAGATGCTGTCTTTTTGTCTGTAACTGTAAACCCTTCCAACATAATGAATAATTAAAAGCAGCTAGATTACATGGTATATCACATTAATGACCAGAAAACGGGCATTTATATCATCTGCCCACTTCTCACTTTTATTACCTACAGCACTGCTGACCCCAGTCGCCTCCTGAGTGTTAATCCCATTGAACCTACTCTCTACAGCCTGAAGCCAAGAGAACTAATGACACATAGCTTAAAACAGAAGTCATCAGCAATGCCAGCAGTGCTCTCCAGTTGGGAACTGCAGCAACACCACATGTAACTGCACCTACCTCCATAACCACACAGGCTCTGAAAAGGCTGTTTCTCAGATTTTTCACAAGAGCATGCTCCTTGGCACAGAGCAAGCCTGACAAAACCTAGTCGCAGAGGTAACAGATCTCACCAGTTTGTGCAAGTGTGGTAGGAACAGAAACTTGATTAGCAGCCCTGCATGCCACCAACATTCAATGCAATATGTCTTCTTTTCTGAAGAACAGCATCAGTCCTCACAGGTTTGCCAGGAAAGAGAGGAGGGAAAAAAACAGAGTGGAGAGACTTCCAGTGGTAGGACATATCTGAACTTAGACTTACTGTGGAGTGGTATGCATAGTAACCACAGTAAAGAAATCAGACCAAAGTAAGTCCTCAACTAGTTTGTGTAGTATCCAAGTACAATGCCAGTAAGAGAGGAATATGGTATCAAGAGAAGAATTAGCAAGGCAATTAGCTCAAAAACTATTTGTGAGAAGTAACATTTCTCTCCTATAAAAACTATTTCATCTTGTTTCTGTTGCATGCCAGTCTTTCCTCAAAGACCCCTTCCCCATTTTCTCGGCTATGTAACAAGAAAAAAGCAAAAAGTATCACAGAACATAATTTCAATTATTTACAGCACAGTCAATCACACAAAACCCACGTGTGTCCGGCACATCTGCCACCATTCTGCAGGCAAACAAAAAAAAGGATCCAAGACACGCAACAAGATTTCCAACATGTGAGTTGCAATGATGTATTTGCAAAGCAGCATCATGGCTACAAGCTGCCCTACAGGGGCACCAGCAGATGGCTTGATATTATTCTCCAGACCTTGAATTGCCAAATGGTAATAGGGCTGTAAATCACCACCTTTAAAAAATCAGACTGGAAGTGTAAATGTGTGGGTTTATTTCTCTGTCAAAATGTGCATGGTATATCTATATTGCTGCCCATGGTACAAATATTTTCTTCTTCGAGAAGCTCTACATGTAATGTTTTTGCTTAACAGCTGGCCAGCCTCCAGTAGCTCAGAGAAGCAGTACCTGCTTGCAGATATCAGTCAGAAATATAAGCCACACTTCAGAAGGGAGAGACTGGAGATGGATTCAGATTTTCTAAATGTTGAATGAAATATTTCAGATCACCTCATCTCTCAAACTAGCATGATCCTATCAGATATATATGAAACACAGCGGAGGAAACGTTACTTTCTCTCTATTTCTCAAAACAATTAAATCTCTTCTTAACCCCTAAACTCTCCACTGCTTATACAACAGTCTGGGCTATAACTAACGCCAGACCCCCACCACCACCACCAAACTACACTGCACTTTGCTGCCTTCCCTCTGCCCACTCCAATGATCACTGGTCTGTAAAATGCTGTCTGTTGAGAGCAATGGCTGTGGATCAGGATTTATAGACTCCAGGAAGTTTACTCAAACTCTCATCTGGTACTTATTTTTTGGTTTTTTCTCTGGATTACCTCAGACCATTGAATCTGAGACATTTTAGATAATATTGATATTAATCTGGGAGTGGGGGGCGGGGGGGGGCAGCATAGGAGGCAGTGCTGAATAATTAGGCTTAAGTACCCTATTAAAGGATGAATTATTTTATGCCTATCTTGTTATAAAACAGATAATAAAATGGAAAAGGAATGATTTCAATAGGTGCTGCTGGAAATAATTAACAATTGAAAGTTTGAAACTGAAGAAAATTTTTTTCCAAGTGGGTTATGAAGTGAAAGTTGATGAAAAATTCTAATGTACGGAACAACAGTGAACCTATAAAAAGAACTTGATTACCAACTGAGCAAACTTTTGAAGTGGCAAGGGGAGAGAAACACTACTGCACAGCTAGAGAGATGACAATGTTACTTAACACGTGAAAAACAAGACAAATTCAGAGTTTCTGTAACTGATGATGTCCCAAAGATATATTAGATTTCTTTTTTATCCTCACTTCCCCACCAAGAGGTACAAATGTCACCTTCACTTCCTTCTCTGTCTCCACAAAGTCAGGGAGCTTTACAAGCCTTCTTCTGGGATGACTGTGAATCTTGCCTGTTCAGCACACTGCCACAGAGACTATTGATCTCTGCAGTTGTACCACAGTCAATGACAGCCCCCTAGGAAAGTTAGTTGGAGAAGTCTGCCCAACTAGAGGAATCTAGGCTGGAAAAATATCTGAAAGTAAGTGTAATTATAGAAGGGGTTTCAAGAATCATCCCCTGGGAGAATTTTGAGAAAGAACGATGAGAACCAAAAATGCACACTGTTTTAGTAGTGACCAAATTCAAAGGAAAGAGACTAATAAACAATTCAGTCAACATCCAGTTTGTTTCCCACGTTAGCCCAACAAGGATGAGAACACCTGTATTTCAGTAAGGCTATTGTAACAAGCATTAAGCATGAGGCCCTCAAAAATTGCCTGAATATCTTCAAAGAACAGAGAGTTCTAATGCTTTAAGGCCAAATGATAAGCTTCTAATAGCCAGTACTGAAATCAGTCTCGTAATCACTCCTTAATAGAAAATTGGTTTTTGGAAGCCTAATAACTTAAAATCACCAAGATTTTAAATACTAGCCCTGAATGAAAGATGTTGGAAGATATTCTTTGCTATTAAATCTATAAATAGACTCAAAATTTAGCCTAGTTTTTAATTCTCACTGATATGCCCAACAAGACAATTAAAGTGTTTTTGCAGATAGAACAATTTTCTTAATAAGCAGCTCAGACACCAAAATCTCCAGTCAGTTCATAACTGCTTCATTAGCATATTCAGCTTAGGAGTTAGGAACAATTGCTTACTTGAATTACTTACCTAGCTTAGTCCTTTTTTCCAGAAAACTTAAAACAGTTAAGATTAGTTAAAGATTAATCTAAATGAAATGCCTTTATCTGCTTGCATTATAAATCTAGAGGAAAAATGAAGAGATCCTGAGATGTAAGATGCACTGACATTTAGAATCACCAGCACCATCTATCACTGCAATCAAAGTAAGAACGAATCTGGGGGAATTATTCCATGAACCAGTGAGCGGATGGATGAATTTTCTCAATAAAACATTCAGGGTCTCCCTAACAATACAGCACCCTGATTTTTAGTTTAGGAAACAAAGGGAAAAGGCAAAAAGTAAGAGCTATAGGTAAGAATAAATTCAGGTTAGGAGTAAAAGGAAAATTTGGATTTTTCTCACTGTCACAACAAAAAGACACTCAAATCTGGCTTTCCTCCTTGTGTTCTTGCATGGATGACACCGTGCTATTGCCAAGTGTACCACGCTGCACTTGGAATTGGGCCTACCCAACTGCACTAAAATTCTGATTCAGAACAGTAAAGATTAGATTTATAGCCCATTCTACACTGACTCCAGAAACACTGTCAAACTAAAACCAGAGGCTTTGATATCACTCTGTAAGAAGAGCACAAAAGCAATAGTAGCTCTGTGTCACAAATGTGACATTTTTCAGGAGCGGGGAAGGGAATGAGCGGACACATCCACGCTCGCCTGAGCAGACAGGCAGGCACATACACAAAGACACAAATCCATCCTTGTGCCAGCAGTCACTGCTCTGTCTTCCTCGAGAAGCTACACCCACTTCTGTTGATTTGCTCTGCAGATACTTTTAGAACCAGATCAACCTGTGCAAATCCACAGAACCATAAAATCCAGTGGAGCAGTGCCAGTGTGCAGCAGAGGAGAATCTAAATCTTGCTTTACCTTTGACTGAAGGGTTTTACCAGGGAGGGAATTCCTTTTCTTTCAGCTTATTTAAACGGCCTGCAGTTACTATGGTTACTCTTAAGGCATTTGAAATCTGAGTGCATGATGAGATTGGTGGAATGACAAGGCACAAAAATTGATGTTCCTGTGAAACAGGCTGTTCACCCAGGACAGAAAACCAAAGACTGTAAATAGCTGGTGGTAAGGATCCCGTATTTAGGCTATTGGCTCCATCTGAAACACTTTTCAGTTCTATCAAATTAGCATTTCCACTGTAGCTCTCTTGGTGACATGGGGCACAAGTGCTTTTGTTTCAACAAAGCCCACTGTGTGAAGTTGACTCCACTGAGGCTTTAAGACAATAGAGAAATGCCATTCAAAGAGCAGGAAACAATGAGCTATTATCTCTCTCATTTATCTGGCCTATCCATCAGACAGAGAGCAAGAAAATCTTGTTGCTTTAACAAATTATGTCATAAACTGCAAAAGAGGCTGCAAACACTCTCTCATTCTGCTATGGCTGCATTAGCTGTGTGTTAAGGAGACTTTCCCTGAGTGTTTGTCCATTTTCACTCATAGGCTTTATGAAAATACTGCACCTAGCATCATAACAATCACCTCGTTAAGCTATAATGAGTTAATGAACAGAATATGGGAACACAGAAGCAGCCACTGATCTCTCTCGAGCACAGTTACCTATACAAATACCAGTGCAGACATTTTCAGCCTAATAAAACCTGTTATTTTAATAATGTTGAAAGTGTTGGTGTAACTTTTTTTAATCCACATTCATTTTAATTCATTAACCTGCCCCAGGCTGACTACTCAATAGCTTACCATATCCTCTTCATCCTTAGCCTGGTATCCTGTTTGACAACGAAACAAGAAAAAAGGTAAAGGAAGAAGGAATTGTTTATTACATGAAATCTAAATGATGGATTCAGATAGACGTTTTCCATTATTAAAAGGAACTAAAGCATTACTTTTCCAAACTACAAGAGTGAAATACCGATTTCAAAAAATACAAATCTAATGCAAGACAGAAAGACATTCCTGCTTTTTTTTTATTCAGCAACTACAACCTAAGTTGAGGATGCCCAGTTTTGCCCTCCAGCAGAAGCTGCCACGATGGCACCTCCACACCTTCACAGGGCATGGAATTGCCATTTCAGGCTCTCATCCTACATCACTGATGCCCCTGAGAGCTGGGCCACTGACTTCACAGGTCTAAGGATTAAACCTTCAGCACAGTTGCCACACAGCACAGGAGTAATACCAACCGAGGGTTTCTGGCAGCAAGGGACACAACAGTTCATGGTTAAAAGCTGTTCCCTTGGCCTACTGAAGCTTCCGTTTTTAATATTGCCTCTCAAAAGCTGTGTCATGGTAATAAATTTGTAACCAGTAAGATGTCCAGCATTCCCTCAAACATAAACCAAAATTCTAGAACCAAATCAAAGATCTTTGTGTGAAGTCTCAAGAGAGACAGGACTTAATGTTCATTAAGTTACATTTCAATAAAAATATTATCTCTAGGACTCACAAGTTGCATTACAAATGACAGGTGATCCGTTTTGACTCATCCTCTCCAACACGTGTCCTTAGCTCACCAAACACCTTTTTAATCTGATGCCTTCAGCTTTAACAGCAGTTTCTTGCTAAACCCACTTTAGTTACTGCCTCTAAAATTATGTACTTATGTCAGCATTGGTTTAGGGCTTTGCTTTTAAAAACTCCTTCTAGACCAAGGTGCTTTCAGGACTTGAGGCACCTGTTCCATTTTATGACACTACATCAACGGCAGAAGCAAGCCCAGAAGCCACAGACAAAGCTGCACCAGTCTCTGCAGCGCCAATAACCACTTGTACTATTCAGTTTCATCAGATATGAACTGCTGCATAAAATGGAAAGTAAAATGCACTCCAGCTAAGTCTCTGGACTGCAAATTTGGGATGTAACAACACACTGAACTAAGCAGCAAAGCAACAACCTCCCCCTCCTAATGGCTAGGAAGGCCCCAGACCCTTTGCATGCCTAATGTAGGGATCTTCACCTCTGCATATGCAGGTCATGGAAAGGCAGGAAGGAGGGCTGAGCAAAGGGGCCCTGAAAGCTTCTCCAAGCTTTTGGATAGCATGCTGTATTGTTGAGCAGCCATGGGAGAACGAGAACTCTGTGTATACTGCATCTGTTTGTGTTTCAGCAGGTAGAGGACAGCTGGCTAGGTTACAGAACAAGCAGCAGGAGTCCTTGCTTTGCCAGTCCAGCCTTACCTTACAGAAAAACAGATGAGGAGGATCTTTCTTCATTCCCTGTGCCCTCCAGGTTACTGCAGCTGAAGATTGCACACAACACTGAGTGATTCTACCCTGGAAGGCAGCTGACCAATTGACAGTTCAAAAGATAAAGAAATGTTTAGGGAAATCATCACAGAATGAAATCCTGTTTCTAATAATAAAATAAATGGTATATTAACCCGTGTGACTTAACCTGCTAGGTCACATTAAGGCCTCATCATGATTCCCAAAATTCGTATTTCCTCTGGATTAGAAGAGTCAAAATCATTCTTTGGTGCTACAACAGCAGTTGTACGTCTCAGAGGATATGGCAAACTACCAGCACAAACACAAGAAGTATCTTTCATCACACAAGTTTTAGCTACATCATAATCTCTCACACATTCTAGTCTGTAAATCTTGCCATCCAATCCCACATGCTCTTCATCAAAACTGTTAAGTTACAGCATTGGGGAAAAAAAAAATAGGAGTGAGGGCAGGGAAGCAGACAGAAAAATTCACAGTAAAAATATACTCTGGAAGGCCATTAGAGTATCCATCAAATAGCAAAACTAATAGAGTGTTGATTTAGGGGGATGTAATTCCAAAACATTAGAGTCAACATTTCCATTTTTTCCAAGAACTATTTGGTAATTAAAGAGCTTAAGATGCTACTTCTGCAACCCAGACCAGCAGTATTGATGCTACACTTTTGCTTCTATGTTTCCTTCACAGCTCCAGGATGCAATGGAAAGGCCACAGCAGTCACTGGAAAAGAAAATTGAACCTATTCATACAAGGTGCTGGAAATTAAATGATTTATCAGCCATCAAAGCAGAATGCTTCAGAGCATTCAAACCTCTTCAGAGGGGATTGTACCCGTGAACCTGAATGCTGATGTTGCCAACCTGCTGTTTTACATCTGTGTATGTTTCTCGACCTGCAAGAAGAGCAGATAATCCATCATAGCAGGCATTATTCTGATGAAACATTAAAAAAACCCCCCGAATTGAACACCACTGAAGTCACCTGAATGGGAAAATAGAATAGCTTTGTGCTCCATTTGTTTCTTTCCTTTTAGTTGCTTTTAAAAATAAAGGGGTATTTCTTCCCACAGGCCAGACACTTTCATCTCACATTACACAATCTCTACTCATGTGCTGCTTAGGTGCTCCTCACTTTATTGTTTGCTCTGTAAGTTAAACTCATATAGTGACTGCAAGTTTAAGTTGCAGATTAGTAAGATCATTTCACTGACGTCACTGAAAAATAAAGGACCTAAGTGTGTCTACCAATTCTCTCATTTTCAAGGAATTATGTTAGCAGGGAACATTTCAGTATTACTCTCAAAACAAAACAGCAAAGTACACAGAGCCACTAAAAGGCAGGGCATGGCTTTACTAGGCAACTGCCAAATCCACCCAATCTAAGAATTCAAGATTTTGACAACAATTCTATCCCTCATTTATCTCATTTTGCCCAAAAGACTCTCCCCAAAAACAATCCCGTTGTGAGCATTTGCTTATATTTCAATATCTCAAATAATTAACGAGTGTCTCATGAAGCTGGGACCTAACATGAAGACAGGATTTTGAGCATGTCTGTGTGCTAAAACATCTAACACTCCTAGATGTCATTAGAAACTTCAGAGCATCTTCATTTGGAACATTCTACAGCAGCAGATCTGGAAAGACATTGAAAGCAAAAGTTCTTTTCATCCCTTTCTCAGAAAGTTAACTAAAATTCCTTGGGATAATACAAGCAATAGGACAGGAGAAAATGGTCTCAAGTTGTGCCAGGGGAGGTCTGGCTTGGATACTAGGAAAAATGTCAAGCCCTGGAGCAGGCTGACCACTATCCCTGGAGACATTTAAAAGATGTCTAGATGTGTCACTTAGGGACATGGTTTAATGGTGGACTTGGCAATACTGAGCTAACGCTTGGACTTGATGATCTTAAGAGGTTTTCCAACCTAAATGAATGATTCTTATACATCACAGATATAGGTTAAAACAGATCTCTTATTTGCATAATATATACAAAACAGATACCCATTAAGTCATTTATAATTACATGAGCTCCCTAATATTACACCACAGATGCAGGAGAAATTACTATGCACACAGCACCAAAGACTTTATGGAAATACATTAATTACAAATGAGAATCAGAACATCACCTAGCATTTAATCTTTTCTTCTGATCCAGAATAAGAGGAATGAGACTCTATCCCTCCACATACATGTGTCTAGGTGCATGCAGACACTTTCCCTTGCCTGTCGATAAAGGAGAGATATGTCTCAAGACGGGCCCTTCAGTACCCTGACAGCTTTGATAACCACTGTCATTACAGCTTATCAAAAAGAGGACATAGCATGATACCAGTATGTAAAAATCCTTCCCCGTTTCTGCCCTTTCCTTGACATTTCTTATAATTTGCTGCCAACACTCCTTCACATTGTAGGATTATCACTGACGGACATAATTTCAGGGTAAAATTTATAACAAATTAAAGACCTGGCTTTCTTATGTCATCATTAATTCAGAGAGCCATGAATTTCATAAAAGCACAAAATTCACTAAAGGTCACATCCACTGTCCAAAGAAGTCAAAACTGTATTTCCAATGAATTAAAATCTGATGAGTATGGATGAAACCCTAAAACTATAATAGGAAACATATTTCATTAAGAGATCACTTAAGAAGATCATAACCCACTTCAAGGACTAATTTGAAAGGTCTTTATTTTAGAAGTAACTCTGTTGGACAACCAGCTTTACTAGCAAATTGTACGGTCCCTTTGAGAGACTTCACCTTGTATCTTACCCTAGGATGAAGCTGCAATGACAGCAGCTACAAAGAAACCACATGCTGGGTAGATTTATGTTTATAGAAACTAGAAAAGTGCTAACAAGGGGAACTGTACTTTTCACAGGTTCAAAGCAGAGTTGTTCTGGTTTTGGGTTTAGGTCTGGTTTGATCAAAATCAATCTTTTAATTCCCTCCTAATTCTTCCCCCTCAGTCCTTTCTTTTCTTGTCTGTAAATGAAGGCCTAGAGAAGATCCGTGTTTGAGGGCCCATGCCCACCTTTTGTGAAAATGAATAAACATGCATTAACAAAAACCACAATCTGCTTAATTTGGGGCCAATTACTGTCTTCTATATCATCCCAGCAAATCCAGCTATTTGTGAATTGGAATAAGAACCACTGTCTGCATCATCCCACAGGCTGCTTTGACATTCCTACCTCATCTTCAGCAAGGCTAGCTAACAAGATTTTAATCCAAATCTGAAAATGAAGAATTGCTGATTTTTTTTTTCAAATTGGGTTCACTGAGAACACTGGAAGTTAAAATTTTAAAACATTTTTATCTAAGGCTTCCAATTTACACTGCCACTAGCTTTCTACTTTGCCATGAACTTTTTTTTGCTTTCTCTGATCTGATCAATGGGAAATAAACGGATGTTCCCCTAACAACTCTGCAGCTGTGTCAAGTAGTGCACTTAAAAAATCAACTAAGCAAAAAAAATCTTATGGGAGATATTTCACATATTTATTAGTATGCACATTGAATTAAATAGGTTCTCTTCAACTAGCAATAAGGGCCTTTGCCCACCTCACATGAAATTCTCTCAGACAGGTAAAACAGTCTTCAACACTGACGTGAGACCTATTTGCTTCAGCAATGAACACACTAAGATGCACTGGTAGACCAAGATATGAGGAACTCATACTGAGTTCACTCTTTGCTATAAATCTCAGTAATACTTCTGGGCATTAAGTTCTAGCAAAATTTTATTTGATAAAGAGGATTTTATTAAAAAAAAAAAAAAAAAAAAAAGGTCTACATTCTAATCCATAATATTAAAGCCAGTCTGGAATACAGATGTTCTAGTGATGAACATTTCCCTGGTGAAACAGTTGTAGGATCTGGTCATTAAAACACTGCACTGAGATGCAGAAATCTGGTTTTAACTCACAGCTGTGTCACAGAATTCCTTAGCAAGTCTGAGATGTTATTTCATCCCTTTGTGATCAACATATTCAATGAAGTTTATTATTCTCTTTGTAACACCCATCATGCAGTTACTGAATCTAGCAAAACAGGGTTCAAATCACATTTCAATCCCCACAGTGCAACTGTACTATTGAGTTCTGACACCAATTCCTCACCATGGGAAGCCAGTTGGCAAAGGAAGCTGTGCTTAATAAATACGCCTGCAAGTGTCTTTCTACAAATCCAATTAAAAACTGGCTGCCCTATCAGTAAGAAAGCTCTGCTGAACAATTTCCTGATAAAATCCTATTGACAAGGTAAAATTCCCAGTGCCAGCTCCACAGGCCTAGTGTAATTCACCAAGTGCAGCTAGAATGGAAGTTCTAGAAGACCTGAAGGTCCCAGGTGTGTCACAGGATACACCAGGCACCAAGTGACAGAGCCACAAACCAACATCAGTAAGAAAAGCACATCCAAAATGCATTGTTTCTTCCCTGGCATATCACAGTACCTAAGAAGACATCAGTTCTCCAAAACTGCCATCAAGGCAAAACAAAGAGAATCCTCCTACTTTGATTATGCACGAGCTAGGTTCCAATGATAAGAGTTGCATTCGTGAAATGCCTTTGATATTTACATGGACATTGCCCTAATTCCCACAGAGACAGCCCTTTTCCAGGGATGCTGGAACGCTGGGCTGATGGCAAAACAAGCAGGATCATAAGAAAAAGAAACTATGAAGTCAGTTTTCCTATGGGTTTGTGTGACAGCTGGTTTCCAGTGAGGTGCAAACTTGAATTTAAAATTTTTAAAGAAAATTTAAATTGTGGCCTAAAGGGCCACAATTGTCACAACAGAGCTTTTTCACTTGTAGCTCTGGTGCCTAGTAAAGGTTATACCTGTGATGCTCTTTTCTCAGCAGAGTATTTATAAACCCCGTCTCATGCACTGCGGAGGCTGTTACCTTTCTGCTCAAATTTGGATTAAACTGGCCAACAGATCCACAGCTGGAATGGAAAAAGATGGAAGACAAACGAGGATGGTAAAATTGTTCATGATCACATAAGCCTTAATCCCTCACAAATCTAGTAAGATATCATGAAGTAGCACTTAAAGCCAAGTAATCTTAAACGTTCTCATAAAGCTTCCAAAGTTCTCAAAGCTGGTTCAATAAATAAACAGAAATATTCAAAGTACAAGTGGAAAATGAAAAACAGTGAAAGATGATGGGGGAGACTTCTATATATAAGTAAAGAATTAGTCCTTTGCACTATTTCTGCCTCAGCACGTTAACCTTTCTCTCTCTGACCTCCACGTTCCTTTAGTTACTCACCATGAAATAAGTCTTTTAATTACTATGTAATGAAAGCTCTCTTTCTGGCAGATTGACTGAGAAGGCCAAGCTGGCGTCTGGGGACTACAGGCCCTTTGGTGACAGTTTTAATTCTGGTCAGAGCAGAAAAGTCAATAAATCATTCTCACTGAAGTTGTTACTAACCCTGAGCAAGCCCTGGGAGGAGAGATGCAATCTCTATTCAGTAGGAAATAAAGTCTTGTTAATTTTTTATTTTTTTGTAACTTTTAGAGATGAAACAAAGAAGTAAAAGAAAAGAAAAAGAAAAAAAAAAGAAAAAGGAGTTTGGTTCAAGAAGGGCAGAAAGTGCAAAGTCCAGCTTGGACCAGCTCAAGGAGAACACTATACATAGTTGCTTTATGGACCTAGTTCTGACTCATCTGAAGCAGAACTGCACTGCCAGTATTTCAGGACACTGACCCAAAACCCAAGAAGGCAACAACATACAACCAGTCCTCCTGCATTGACCTCATGTGTTTTGGTTTTTCTTGACAATTTATGACCTTCCATTGGTCAAATTAAATTTTTCTTCTTCCAAATCTAGCCAGGGGTTTTTTTTCTTTTTGTTTTTTTTTTCCTTTTTGTTTTCCCTTTTTTTTTGATAAACTTAACATATTTTTAGGTAATCAACAGAAATGTTTCAATTAATACTAGGTAAGGCATCCTCTCAGAGTCTGCAAATAAATACTAATTAATCACATGATTTTCCCCTCCTCTGCACTTCTTTTGGTGGTCTTTGGTGACAGCAGCTGTTACACCTCCAGCCTGTTTATATCCACATTCAGCCTGTGAAACTTCACCAGTCCCTCTAAGATTTACTTTTAACTGACAGAACATGTAAATTTCTAACTTTATTTTCTATTTTTAAGGATGTTGTAAAGTCATGTGTTCCAGCAAAACAGGGAATTTATTTGGAAAGACCCAGTCATCAGAAGAGCAGGAAATGAAAGATCAATGACCCTATACAAGCTTCCAGTGACAAGCAAATTATTGTCAAGGAGCTATCATCTTAGTGCCACAATGACAAGACTCCTTCAGAGAAATATCAATAAGTAGGTAAACATTTTGTAACACATGTAAAAATTAAGGTGTTCTGACATAATTTCATGCTCAAACTGCATTTATTTTATACAGTTGTGTCTAACCTTCCCTTTGACCAATACAGATTCTAGCACGGGCTTTGCTGGAAACAGCAATAAGTGAACAAAGATCCAAAACAACCCTTGTATGGTGTAAAAGGAAAAACCGAAGTGATGAGGATTCTCAGCAAAAAAAAAAAAAAANACCCAAAAAAAGAAAAAAAAG
This sequence comes from Donacobius atricapilla, assembly GCA_013397315.1. NCBI lineage: Eukaryota > Metazoa > Chordata > Aves > Passeriformes > Mimidae > Donacobius > Donacobius atricapilla. The sequence goes on from WBMY01009468.1 coordinate 263,900, forward strand.
AAAAGAAAAAAAAAAGACCTAGTCACAAAGGATAAACACAGCAGGTAGAAGTTACTGCTGTAATCCTACATTGTTTCACTTGAGAGAAAGATTAATTCTCCACTGCATTTGGTGTATCTAAAAAATTACAATGTCCTGTCTAAGTCACAGCAGAGGTAAAGAAAACAAACCCAGCACATCCACACTTTATTATCGCTTCACTTCATCATCGACTAGAACACAAGAAAATCAATAAGCATCCTATAAGAACACATCCACCATAATAAAATATGTGGCTTACATATATCAATTCCTAACAAGTGTGCTTGCATGCTCAGTAGAGAAAATCACTTCACAAAACAATCCCAGGAGAGAACTAAAAAACAAAAAAGGTGTCTAAGGAAGGGACAAAACTGAATGATATATCCAAAGGACAAGGAGACGGTTATAAGAATTCATCATCAATATGGTGGACTTGACAGGCCAATGTTTCTATCTATAATTCTAAAACCTTAGATAACTTCTTACTTCCAAAGAGCCATATATACTGTTCATTGTCCTGTACAACAGGAATTTCCACTTACCAAATCTACTAATTTACTAACTGTTTTAACCAAAAGGACTTCTCTGTTAGGTGAAGATGTATTTTGTACAGTGTTTCCACATGTTAAAGTCTAGTATTCTAGCCCAGGATCTGTCTCAAGAGGTTACCTGCAATCTACTCCAGAATCAGCTTCAACTGACCTCCAGTACGCAAGCCCGGATATTGAAAACAACAGCATCAATTTTTAAGTAGTAGCACCCCTATTCGTGTAATTACTAAGATTATTGACTAGGGAAGAATAGAAAAGATTTATCTTTTTGTTTGTTATTTTAAAATTCATTTTCCTGTCTTCTCCAGTTCATTTGGCACATTTCGCAACTTCTTTTATATGTAGCCAACTACACCCTTTTCTTTGGCATGTGTCCTTTCCTAGTCATCAAAAAATCATTTAGTGAAAAATACTGCAAGTATAACTGAGACAAGACTTTTCAACAAGAAATAAAGACGAAAGAGTAGGCCTGAGAATTGCCTCAGTATTGTGGCTTATGTATCATTCTAAAAGACCTAGCTTAAAAGAGAAAAAAATTTGAAGAGTAATGAATAAAGAATAACTGATTGAAGTTGTACCGTTAAACAGTCCTTTACTGTTATGTTGTTTTCCTAATTAGTTAAAACACAAATTCAAAGTGAGAGTGCCCCTTGAATGTTCACCTGTTACAGCTTCCTTAATCTTGGATACTGCCTCGCACTCCAGATTGCTTTTACAACATCCTTTTATTGAGCTTTCTTTACACTGTAGTCCCGTAAGGCCAGAGAGACTCCTCAAATCAATTCTCAGTGCACCTGAATCAATTTCTGAAGCTCACTATGTCAAGGGAGCAACCTTTTTTGAGACTAGAGCAGTCATATGAGTTTCTAATACAGTGCCTTAAATTTCTTCTGTAATTCATTGTCAGGCTTTAAACCTAGTGCAGACAGTAGATATAACATATACTTGTAAAAACAGAGAGTTGGGTATAAACTTACATTACAGGTATTAAAGCACACATTTGACACATTAGTTCTCTTCTGTTGTGAAAACAACAATGGAATAGTTCCAATTTCTCAGCAAGATCCTGACATTTGGGCACAACTCCTCACAAAGCACAAGCTTGTGAAATAGTTTTACATCACAGAAACATGACTTGAAACTTTGATAAGGATATTTAAAGATAAAGAACAAAACCCACTGATTCTTTGGATTCAGGGCAAGATTCCAGAGGATTCACTAGTACACCCAGGAAGATGGCCTGGTTTCTGTCATTTAAAGAGGGGAAATGACATACCATGTATTAACAAAAGAAGTTTAGAGAAACTCATGAAGTGTGGCATCTCTGTGAAGATCTCCCACGATCTGAGCCACACATACTCACAACTCATTTGAGACCTCTGCTCTCCAAGAAGTGAACCAGCAGGTGCTGTTGGTCCCATCCTCATAATTCTCATCTCCCCAGTAAGAGCACATTATGATGATTTAGTTTGCCCTCAAAACAGCTCCTGAGTGTCTGCTCTGCCAATGCTTGCTCCTGAATATGCCATTATTCACTCTCTACTTTTCTCAACAGAACCATATTTATTATAATACTCTCAAAGGATAGGAAAATGGATCATTTGCCTCTTTCCTCCAGCACCTAATTGTAAGATGTAGCAGTACTTCCCTGCTTACTAACATCACAAAAGTGTCATTCTTATATCCAATTAAGAAAGAAGATGCTCCAAACTCATGAAGAGAAACTTTAATTACACAGTGGCTTTGAAAGATCTCTCTATACAGATTTAGTATTCTTAGATGTGCCACTTATTAATAACTTTCTGTGAACAAAACAGCATATTTTTATTATTTTAATATTATTTACAGAATAAATTGAAAGCCTGTAAATACAGCAAATTACTCCTGGTTTTTGCTCAAATTTTGAATACTGTTTGTAAGTCACATACCTCAAAACAGTATTTAATTAAAACCATTAGGAACAGAAGACAACTTTAGAAAAGAAGAAAAAAAAGGTGCTGTGCTTGCCTATTGCTATTTTTCACAGTTCAGTTTTGTTTAAGTAGAGTAATTCTTCCTTTTCAGGAGCTCCAAATTCTTTCTCCATTAATAAAGAAAAAAAAATAATTCAGCTCATGTTAGGTAAATGTGTTTAATTACATACCTGGATTTTGTGTATGTATGTGCATTTACATGTTCAAATATGTACACATATAATTATTATGCTCTTATCTGCACAAACGAGAGAGAAATGGGGAAAGAGGCACATGGATAAAGACTACCTATTTCCTTCTTACACATTTCCAGCACCAGGTCTGAATGCAATGAAAAATGATCTCCTAAAAAACAGACGTATATCAGTGTAAAGTTCATGCCTGAATAATAGAGCAGATGCAGAAAAGAACTGTGACCAGAAGGAAGCCATTTTCTCCCAAGTTCCCAATGACAGGAATGCCAAGATTTGTCATTACAAACAGGCAGTGGGTCTGCCAGTAGATAAAACTAGCACTGAGAGATAGGAGAAACAAGGGGAAGGATTCTACTGATTGATGAATGGAAAAGAAGATATTTACCTTTACAAACAAACTGTAGGTTTGCTGATAAATGAAACTGGATATTGAAATATGAAAGAAACAATGGGGAAAACCCATAAATCCCATAAGAATTAAAAATTAGGGGGGTTATACATTAAAAGGGGAATCTTAGGTCTCAGGCATTCGGGGAAGTCTGTACGTCTCAAGTAACTCAGCCAATGGGGAGAGAGAGGGAAATGAAGCCAGGAAATCAGGATAAAAAGGAGGCTGCATCCTCTGAAAATCTGAGAGACCCCATCGCCTCTCCCTTTATTCGAATAAAGTAAAAGCACTCCTCTGTCTCCTTTTTGGACATAAAGCTCTGGCATTTGTGGATTAATTTTCCCAACACCAACCCAAAAAAAATTTTTGCTTCTTGTTGGAGGTAATACAAAAATCCCCAGTAACCTCTGGGGGATTCTTATACTTCATTCTATTTGAAAGGTGTTGTCCACAGCAGGTTAGCCTGACAAAAGGATTCTGCTTTGGAATTAAAACCAAAGGAGCCTTTCCTGGTTCTCCTCATTCAGTGGTTCAGCTGGAGTCACATTGTGGTGGTTTTTAATCCTGTCACAACACAGCACCAAAACAGCAAGAGAGAACCCACATACTTGGATGAGCTTTGCAGCCAAAACTGTGGCACTGTATGTGACGCAGCACATCACTCACACACAAACACACACTCACACTTTGATCAGAAGGCATGAACTAAAACTCTACTTTATTTGAAAGTCTGACTCCAATATATATCATATCTATAAAAGGCCAGGGATTGGGGGAGAAGGTTGACACCTCTCCCCATCCTATTGGTTGAGACAACTGTCCATCAGCTGTCCATATCTCTAAGAACAGTAATGTAAACTACTTGAAGTTATGATAAATATTTGCCAGTGTTTACAGACCAGAGCATGAGAAAGAACCCAAAACATGAAACTGTGAAACAGAAGAGAAGGCTGAAAAAATCAGGGTGACGCTGCATGTAATATCTTAAAACACATCCTCAAATCCTTTTTTAACTAATGACCTGTTTTAATGGTAAGAAAGACTATACTGCTCTGATTCAAACACAGCAAAGCATAAAAGCCCCCTTCTAGTCAAATATGAGGATACATTGTCACACTTTCATGGCTGAGGACAATCACGACTACTTCCTAAACCTTCATGTTTCCATAAGATGTATCACTACCAGTCTCTGTGGCCCACGCCAAAAACTTCTCACAGGCTATAACAAGCAGTCAGAGAGGCGACATTTTGTAATTTATCTGCTCTAAGTTTCTGTAATGATGTTTATTTTCATACCTTGTCTTATACAAAAGTAATTATTACCTTCTAGGAAGCTTCACACTTCACCTGGCTCTCAGTAGATTAAGTACCTTGAAGTGGGTTTACTCACACAAGAAAATCTTCAATTCCCTCCACACAGGAGAGTTGTCACATTGGCTTGTCAAGTGCCTCCCTAAAACCCCGAGGTTGTTTTCTAAGTTTGGGTGGGGAGGCAATCAATTACTGCAGAGAAAAAGTAGAGTTTCTTCCTCCCACAGCAGCTTACATTGACACCAGTCACTGGCCGTGGCTCTCTCCTTTCTCTGTGTTCGTAGAGTCCACACCCAAACAGGGTGAGATAACTGCAGTGAAAGTGGGCATAATGAAGGATAACAGAATGGAGCTAAGAGTTTGACAGCCCATGCAGGCAGGGAAAGACATTAAGAGAACATTTCTGGCCAGAAGTGACACAGGTACAGGAAGAACAAGAACATCCATTTTTTCCTGCTTTCTCTCAACCAAACAATTATTCAGCTAAATGGGCAGCCACATTATTATCTTTTTGTTACTGTTAGCAACCTAAGTACTTGAACAAATCTTATGGCAAACTCTAGTTAACAGGAAAGATTTCACTCCCAGGAACAGTTTCAGCTCCCCTGCCACCACCCTGCTCCTTTTATTTTTTCACCAAAAGGAAGGAGGGATGATACATAAAGAAATATGTCCAGAGGAGTACATGGAGTGCTGTTGGCTTGTCCTTCTAGTGGTCTGCATCATGATACCACAAATGCAAGGGAACATGAACAGCAGGAAAAACACTGGCTAAGAAGGTGAATTGAGGAAAAAGAGTTGTATTTCTCACTCCAAGCATGCAGCACTAATTCCATTTCATAGATGCTGGCTGGCTTAATCTCAAAACTCCTAACCTCCTTCCAAATTATGCCACATCCACTTCCCAGAATCTCTCTGTTTCAATGGTTACAAATACACTCATTTTAACTCATGTAGTCACTCAAACATTTCTGCAGGCACTAAGATGTCAGGCAGTGTCTATATACAGTATTGCAGTTACACTGATGTAGAAAAACAGGAGAGTCACTGCTGCACAATATTACAGATCCCTCTAAATTTTATGCTTTATTTTAGAGTTCCCAGAACACCTGTGAGAATGAACTCCTACAAATTTTATCCATCTTCAATATTCATTACATGCAAAATCTTGAAGAACTCATGCTTAGGCACCATACACACCAAGGATCCCAGAATCAGGAACAGAAGGACACACAAAGGTAGCAACTTCCTTTTTTCACACTTATTTACAGTCTCAAGTGTTTCAAAAGAAGCAACCACAACATGAAAAGAGATCTTTCTGTATGCAAAGAAAGTATACAGAGAGGTAAAAATATGCGATCCCAATCAGACGTTGCTGCAGATCTCCAGAATTATTTCTGAATATTTTAGCCAGCAAACATAGCATTTAAAGGAATGTAGGCATAATAATTTCACTGAAGGCAAGCCCTGCAGTGCATTTCTTGCTGTGGTCTTACAAGAACACAGAAATCCAGTAACCTGAAGGGGGGTCTGGACATAACAAGGTCCTCCCACAACCACAGGGTACCACGTAATTCAGACTAATTTTAGGAGAAGTTGTATACATCAGAGTAGGAGGTGTGGGGGAGATGACTGAAAATACCACAAAACTTAGCTTTCCTTTACACAAGGGCATTTTACCTGCAGTGCCATTAATGATTTATAAGAAAATTTTATAATTCCCATGTCTCCAGAAGCTTATGATCCAGGTTCAATAAGCTAATAATACTCCTTGGAAACATTAAATTTACTACAGCTATTTTAAGAAGTAAAGAAACCTTAAAAAGAAAGACTATAGAACTGAACCTTGCAATGATTCAAAATATAACACCCCTTCAATGCTACTTGGCATAGCAGAAGACACTTATATTCCAGTAGAAATAAAAAATAGCTAGCACTTCACCAAGTACCTAAAAACTCTTTAAAAATTCAATGCTGCATATGCAATAAGCATTTCAATTGTCAATCAGGACAGAAATGTTGTTGTATATGAAGCAGTACCTGACAACTATTTAATAACATTTCACATGATACAACAATGCATTTTGCTTTGTTTGTTTAAGGACAGATTTGACAGATATTTGGTCATACTACAAAACCAAAACTAAGGGTTTTGAGTAAAAAAATCCACTGAAGGCTTTTGTCCACTGACACCCATAAACAGGGCTGTCAAGATGAAACAACACATCAAAAACTGCCAAGTAAGAAATAATTTAGAAGAAGGAACAGAGAAAGGAAAAGCAGATAGGTAATGAGGCGATATTAGCAACTCCAATACTCACCTAAGGGAGACATTTATGTGCCACACTGCTAAAGCTATAGGAGCTGGTCAAACACAAGATATACACAGGTCACCAATGTTACTAGAAGAAGTAATAACCGTATTTATGCTCGGAGCTCCTAAAGGCAAACTAAAAACTGGTTACAGTATCTGCTTAAAGCCCTAGGCAATCTGAAAGTACTGAAACATAGCTGCGATTGCTCCCAAGTCTAACAGAAGTCAGTAAGCACAACAGGAGAAAGGCTGAAGATGCACACAATGACCATGGCAAGGGCTTGCAATCATCTGGACACTTTGAGCAACATGGGGCAGGGGTGTGTGTGGTGTGCTTATTTCAAAGAGGACATCTAACCACAAAGCTAAGGGCAAGGAGGAGCCTGGATGAGGGTGGTGTGAGGAGGAGAAACTGAGCCAAGCGTGGAGCCCATGTGCGGAGAGGGCAGGGCAGCAGCGCCGGCTGCTCTCGGGAGGCCTCAGCCCGCGCTGCGCCGCCTCGGCAGCTGCTGGTGCCAGCTGGTGTCCCTGCCTGGCTGCTCTCCGAGCTGTTCCCTCAAGCCAGAGCCAGGCTGTGACAGGAAAGCACAGCCATGGTCCTGCTGCTGCCCACGGAGCCACATCCTGCGGCTGCAAGTTCCACAAGGAGACTGGCGCCACGGTTGGGCCTGTGTTTGATTCTGCCTTGAGTCTTCCATTTGATTCCACTCCTCCGTTCCTAAAAGAGATATTGGAACGACTGAAAGGTTTTCAACTATGGAAGATATTATCTGCCTGGAAGGACTGTTCTTTGGATATTTAAAATTAAACAAAACCAAAAAGACTGGATATTCACAGCTTGCCTAATAGTGAATGAAGAAAGAAAGAAGAATAAATGAAGACTGAAGAACAAACAAATTAGAAATACAAGAAAACACATGCACCAATTGCTGAAAGGAATTACTTACCATGGTAGATGCAAGTATGAATGACTTATGGGAAAGAAAAATGTGGCAATGCAGAACACTATAACATCTAGGAAGGAAACAGGAAATGCAAAACAGTCTCCAGAGGAAAAGAATGAAGTTCCAATATTCAAAATTCTTCAAAGCAAATGTAGGCAAATAAAATGTTTAAATGATGAGAAGAAATGTCTCCATTCTGTACAAAACACAAGAATCCTCCAATGACGTCCAATGAGGGCTGTCTGGATAACCCAAGGCAGCTTGTCTAACACCTATTTGCTGCTTACAATTTGATTGAAAATAAGCACATGGCAAACTACAGAAATGCAACTGAACACCAATATTTGCTAAGACCTTAGATTAATCCCTCTTAAATTAACGCTGTTGGATAACCTCAGAACTTAAAATATCTACACACAGTAAACTAGAGAGCTCAGAAATTCAAATACACTTATGCTGCATATTTCAAAGTTTAGAACACAACTCTTGAAGAGGAAAAATGTATTCGTACCACTATTATACTACTTCAAAGTTCCTAATTTGATGCTTCTCACATCAGAAACACACTGTAAATGTGTAACGTTCCTTTAAATGGGAATTTACAAAAAGAATTCATGGTATATACCCAACAGCTTAGTTCAACATCATTATTTCTTTCAGAGCATGGCTTGATTAAATATCTGGAAGATTAAAAAAGAAAGAAAAATAAGTCCAGCACTGAAGTATAAAGGGTGATGCTAAGAATTTTTTTTTCTAACATAATGAGATCATACCATTAAGGCTCCACTGCTTGCAACTTACAAGTAATTTTCTTGCTTTATGGGATATTGTCCTTCATTCATACACACACTCCATTATGCATTATAGATAACGTATATAGGGGGCTAAATGGAAGAAATTGCAATAAGCATTTCCACAAGATAATGGAACGGATATATGATACAAGGGAGACTCAGCATGGATGAAGAAATCCGCTTATCAGGTCCTGCACAGTGTTCCAGCTATTTATGTAAAGTTTAAGCATTGTTATCTGGAGAAGGGGGAAGAAGGGGGGACTCACAGAGGAACAAGGTTATTCATTTTCTTTAGTAAGCCTGTGTGATAATGCCCTACTCACAATCCCCACACCCATCAGTTTCAAAGACTTGCCTTACTGAGACTCTGGGCTCTCTTTTCAAGTTTTACTAAGAGTAAGAATGATGTTGTTGATGCCATTACTACATAGTATTGTAAAGGTGCAGGACTGAGTTGGAATAGAAGTAGGAAATTTTAAAGGATATATTTAAATAGAGGCAAAGATACTTTACCACTAGAAAATCCATAATCCATAATAAAGAGTTCTCTTTATTGTCAGCTATCCACAACTCCAAATTCAACTTTTCTTGCTGGGGAATAAAGAAAGAAACCTCCTCTTTGGAACAATACATACTATTCAGATTTTCTTATCATGGGAGAGGTTTAATCCAAACCATTTTGGATCTCCATTCCCTCCAGTGAATTCAATAATATCTGGAAAGGACTTCTGGAATTTAACCTAATCTCATAGGCTTAGCTAAGACAAGAATCACTAAAATTTAAAGACTGAACCTGCCTTTGTGCATGAGTTACTATTCAAGGGATCTTTTCCTGGCAAATTAGGATTCTGGACTGGGTCTCTCTCCCACCAGATAGTCATTTCCACTCTAATTCCCAGTACTTCAGTCTGTAAATTTCAAAGACTCTTCAGTACTGAAAGAACTTATGGGGATGAAGGGAATCTACAAGTGAAGAACTAAACCCTAAAGGTCTTATCTGTTTCACTTGACCAGAAAAACTTCACCAGCATGCAGCACACCACACAGATGTTCCCACTTTTCACTTCATTTTTCTCAGTAACATCTGGTCACAGAACTCCATCAGAACATTTGAAAGCAATGGGAAAACTTACAGAAAGCAGTATTTGTTAAACACTGACAGCCAGCATCTTAATTTTTAATACCTGGTTTATGACCTTCACAGGCATGCTCCAAAGAGCATGTGACCCTATTACATCATCCAGTGTCCAAATCATGGGATTATCTTCTTCTTAGAACTTGTGCTTGCTGAGGAGTTTTGCTACTGATATCAACAGCCCTCCTTTACAAGCCTCTTGAATCAGCAGTCGCTCTCCATGGTTCTTTTTATAAATGTTGTCAATTACAGGCAAGTTTAAGAAACTACTTATGTCAACAATCTCTCCCCTCTTCTCCATGCTCAGCATTTTAATTGCAATGAATTAACACAGTACACCCCAACAATCAAAAGAAACCAATTAAAAATATAGGCATTGTCAACAATAGACACACATCCATCATTAACTTCTGAACCTTCCAAACCCCCTGCCACTTTAAAATACTCTGTTAGGAGAAGAATTCAAAAGGACAACAAAATTTATAGCATATAGGGAAGCAAATGATCCAGAACAAATAGTTCCTTCATTAAGAAAAAAACCAAAACAAAATAAAAAAAAAGGCAACAAAAAAATCCCCAACCCCAAAAAAAAAAAAAAACACACAAAAAAACACCAACCAAAACAAAAAAAAAAAAAAAAAAAAGGCAAAAAAAAAACCCCCAACCGAAAAAAAAAAAAAAACCAACAAAAAAAACCAAACCAAACCAAAACAAAAACTCCAACCAAATAAAATCAGGTCTTCCATTGGTTTCTCCGTTGTTGGTTGTGAGGTGTGGTGGCATTGGGGTCCCTCAGGTAGCTAGACTGAATTCACATACAGAGTCACAGCCATGAATAACACTCAAAACCAACAAAAACTCTCAGAAGATGATTCCAGCTTCAAATTACATATATCTCCATTATAAACACAAACACATGGAATGATGAAAAAAACAGATACCTCTATAAGACAAGGTTAAGAAGGTATACACAGAACAAATAAAAACCCTTGAAAAATGCCACAGTAATAACATAGACTGCTGCATAATCCTTTTAGAATAAGGAAATTATGTATTTCACAAAAAAAAATGTTTTAAAAGCAAAGAAATTGCCTTAAAGCTGCAGGTTCCATGATTTTGAGTGTCCCTATACCATAGAGTCTCACTTTCAGGGTCAGAAATCCTAAACAGAAGTAGTTAAACAAAAGAGAGCAATTGACAAGACCTTTTTCATTTCCTTGCATCAATGCAAGGCTTCCTTCTTGGAAAGCAACACCCCTACTGATGGCAAGAAACCAACAGTTAGAAGTAGGCTAGGTGAACCCCCAGGGATTATAATTTGTCATTGTCGAAAAAAATTAATAAATTAAATCTTAAATATAGATGTTAATTAGAATTCCAAGCAATGGTAACCAAAACATTCAAAACCAGGTGCAGATACTTACTTTTCTTAACTTTAATCTTTATCCCTGGAATCTGGGTCCCAACTTACCTACTGTCCATGGACACAATGTTCAAAAGCATTTCAATCCTTTACATAGTGCCTCCTTTCAAAATCTTCCCCTTACAGAAGATTCTGGTTTTCAAGTAGTTTTGTCACCAATCCAAAGAACATTTGCATATACCCATAAAGCAGCCTGGAGCTTTATTTTACATAGTAGGAGTACTTGGAGATAATGGCCTGTAAATATTAAGCCTAGAGGAAGGTCACGGTCTTGCGTACACATGGCTCCATCAATTTACAAACTGAAGACAATTCTTCTTTTTACCCCCCCAAAATGCTGTACAAAGCTACTTGTATTTCCTCTCAGACCAAGGTGATCAAAATATGGGACTGGTGGAAAGAAGAATGATGAACTAGCACGACCAGAGAGATGCCCTTCAGGCTTCCCTAAGTGACCGTGCATTTCCAAGCTGAGAGGAAACATCATTCTGACCCTCCACTGAGTTGGGTGGTGGAAGGTGAAGCAGCAGTTCCAATACAGAGCACAACTTCCAACAGCAGAACCTGAAAGCCAAAATGCTTTGTTCAGTTTGTGCCAGAATAATGTACAAACAGCCTCAGATCTTCCTGTTGTGACAGAAAGGAGCACTTAATAAACAAAAACATCACAGGCAAAAAGACACAGATTGGGCATCTCCCCTGACAACACTTAATATAACCAACAGCAAGTATTGTTTTAATAACATATCATTCCAGCATTTCAGAAGCAAGCATTTCTGCAGAAAATAGAGACTGCACAGAGTAACCCAATGGACACATGGATCTTTTTACCTCTTATGTAAGGATGACAGATTTGGGGGACAAATGAATTGTTTGCCCTGACTTGAATGCAATTCACTGAACAAGTCTGCACAGTTTCTGAGCCCTGAGAACCAATCTGAATGTCCTGTTAATATATAAACTTATAAACAGAAGGCTTCCCAAAAGAGCCAATGAGAATGCCACTCAGCCTGAAGATGGCTACCACAAGCTCTTCTATTTTTAGTAATAGTTCCAGCACAAATTACCATGTTGGCCTCCTCCAATAGAAAAAAATCTACAAATTCAACAGATATACAACCATCCATAGCTTGGATGGATCCAAGCCATCCATTGATTGGATCTGTAGCAGCAGAGCAGAGATTATCTGCACATGAAGACTTATCCCTACACCTCCATCCTTTTTCTCCATTACAAGGTAAAGTGAAACAACTCCATTCACAGCATTATCCCAGTAGAATCACAGAATGGCCCAGGTTCGAAGGGGCCTTAAAGATCATCCAGTTCCAGCCCCTCTGCCACAGGCAGGGACACCTTCCACTAGACCAGGTTGCTCAGAGTCCCATTCAATGGCCTTGAACACTGCCAGGGATGGGGCATTCACAGCTTCTCCAGGAAAACTGTTCCTGTGTCTCACCACCCTGACACTGAAAAATTTCTTCCTAATATCTAATCTAAACCTGCCCCTTTGAGTTCGAAGCCATTTCCCCTTGTCCTGGGACTATATGCACTTGTAAATAGTCTCTCTCCAATTGCTACCATTATTGATTATCAATTACTATTACCAATAATAGGAAAGTAAAGAGAAGCAAGAGCCGATCAATGGTACAGGAAATTGCTACATACAGACGGAGTATTTCTGATGCTATGCCAGAGCCATGAACAGGTCAACTTTGGTCACGACAAAAAGAAATCTTAAAAAAGAAATTGTGCTACAGATTTGCATCCATCAGGAAACTGCTCCCTTGTCAAACAGCCTTCATGCAGTGCTGCAGAACAGCACTACAAAGGATGATCTCATTCCTGAAGCAAGATCACTTCTACTCGACGTAGCCTCCGAGGCGACCAAAAAGAGCAAATACAGGATCAACATTTTTGGATTTTCTGCACTAGTTGACCTGTAATTAATCACATTCCAATATCTGTACCAACTTCTTAAGTTCTGTTCACTTTAGTTCTGTCTTTTTTGCAAATATTTCAAATATTTTTTCTCTCAATCTTTGTTTTCCTCTTAAATACAGTGAAAAAACCACTATAAATATGGCACTAATAATACAAAAAACTTTGCTGAAAGCCCTCTTCACTTTATAATAGAAAGTATTTGCCAGGCCTTTCAAGGACTGTATAATGCAGGGTGTTAAGCCATCTGTGAAAGGTGTGAAAATTTAAAATTGATTTACTAACATAGCAAGACAACAAGATAACATCAGATTTCCAAGCCTTTGTGTCTCTACATATTCTGAAATTTCATACATAAATAATTTCTTTGTTTTCCCATCACCAGGCATTGAAAGGTTAGATATGATGTATTTTTATTCAAGGCACGTCCCCTTACTTATTACTTACTACCTTCCTTACTTAGGAAAAGAAAATTAAAATAGGAAAAACATACTGCTACTATATATGGCAAATTAAAAATAAAAGTTGTCAGTGTTTATTGAGGGATGAGGTATTGGGGGGCAGGGGGAGGGGGCTGAAGCACAGAACTCCCAAACTACTCTAAGATGTTACTTACAAAAACCAGGAATGCCACAAAAAACACATTAAAACAATCCCAAAAAATTGCACCAACTGCAGGGTGTGCCTCCTCACATTATCCAGTAAGATCCTCAGTACAAAATATCTTAAGGCAAGTAAGATATAGAACCTCATACCATCCTTTATTATGTGGTATTTACTTCCTGCAGCTTCCACACCAGCCACCATCAACCCACAAACTTACTCAAAATAATTCTTGAGACAACCATCTCATCTTTATAGCATTTCCTGAACAATTACTAGTTTGTAGTTGCCCCTGTGTGTATTTCTGTAGGTCACTTGAAGGTTATGCCTTTGGCCCCTCTCCTTTTGGGAGGGCTGATGTGTTCTTACTCCGCTGTATTGGGTTTGTGCAGCCAGGCTTTGGTAGCGAGGGGTCAACACAGGTGGCTCCTGTGAGAACCTTCCGGAAGCCTGCCCCATGTCCCACAGAGCCAACGCCAGCCGGCTCCAGGGCAGATCCACCGCTGGCCAAGGCTGAGCCCATCAGTGATGGTGGGAGCTGCTCTCTGATGACTCTGGCTGCGCTGGAGCAGCTCATGAAGAACTGCAGTCCACAGCAAGCCCTCAAGTTGTGCAGGTCCGTGGAGGACTGCTGGCCATGGGAGGGACCTCATGCTGGAGCAGGGGGAGAGTGTGAGGAGTGCTGCCACTGAGGAGGAACAGGAACAGAAGGAACAGCAGAAACAACCTGTGATGAACTGATCACAGCCCCTATTCCCCATCCTGCTGAGCTACTGCAGGGGAGGAGAAAAAGAATTCAAAAGAGAAGCCCAGGGAGAAGGGAGGGGTGGGGGAAAGTTGTTGTTAAGATCTGTTTTTCAGTTACCCTACTCTGATTTGATTGGAAATAAATTAATTTTCCCCAAGTCAAGTCTATGTTGCCCATGACAGTAATGGGTGAGTGATCTCTCCCTGTCCTTATCTCGACCCATAAGCTTTTCATTACATTTTCTCTCCACTGACCAGCCGAGGAAAGGCAGAGAGAGCAGCTTTGGTGGGTACTTGGCACCCAGCCAGAATCAACCCATCACGTAACACCTTTGAAAATTGGGAAATGTTCAAATCTGATATACTACCTTAACTCATTTTAGAGAAAAGGAGCATGTTACAACAGCTGACCTGCCTTCCAGTAACACTGCAGTACTATTCCTTTCTGAAGGAGAGAGAAAAGAAGCCACATTTGAAATAAATGGATGCTTCATGTAGATACTGAGATATCTAACAGACAGATTAGATAATGTACCTTTTAACAGATTACAGTTATGGTGGTGACATATACCACAACAGGATAAAGAATTTTCAGGAGGATTAAAATAGTCCCAAAATTACATACAGCAACAGCTATCTAAAATAATACAGCAGATTATTCTTGCCTAAATACCATAAATACTTCCCTGCTACTTGGATAAGCAGCTCTAGGGATACTTTTCAAAACAATTATTTTAATAGTCTGTATTTGTTTTGAATATTTACAATTTAAAAATGGGGATATTTTAAAGACAGGGAAATACAACTTCTGTGGTTATTCTCAAGTATTGTTGCAGGGATTGCTTTTAAAGAACTCAGTATTTATTGGGAATCATTTAATAAATACTGGTAAATCTCATTTCTCCTGGTAAGACATCAAAATCCCTATGGCACAGATTACAAACCTCAGTGTCTCAATGGCTTTCCCCAGTCACCTGTAACTGCTGTAGGCAAAGTTTCACACCTAGGGCTGCAACTTCTAAATCCTTCTCTAAAAAAATCAAAAGTTTTCCTCCATTTTAATTAATTTTTTTTTTAAATCTCTACATAAATAGAACATCAAAATAATCCTCCTGCAATTCCCTAAACATGATACTGCAGATTATATTACACTTTCCAATCTCACCCTTCAGGGAATAATTCTAGTAATGAAGGTATGTTACAGAGAATATCTAACTCCTGCACATTTAGTTTTGATGGCAAGGCTTCACTAAAGAAAAATAAAAACCTGGACAAAAGGGAAAACCACAGCCAAATTCTCCAGAACAGTACTTGGTCACAGGAAAATCAGCGTTATTTGTGTGAAATGTAATTACCAGAAACTCACATGAAACCAGTCGTACTGGATAAATGCATCAGTTTTCAATTTAGTCACTGAAGTCTGTGAGACTGAGAGAAATATTTCTTAGCATATTAACATGAAGATACAGCCAGGACTCCAAATATTCACATTTTGCTGAAAGAATGCACAGATCAGAACAGGACACAGATTCAGGCAGTGGAAGCTTTACTTACAGTTACTGTGAGTAATGTGGGTCTGATTGAGCTAGACTTATATTTGCAGGTAAACTGGTGCAACAGGAACAGATCACCACTCTGAAGTAGTTAAGCCCATGATGTCCACACTATACAGACAATTAAGTAATTTTATTTCACTGTAGGTCAGTACCCAAAAACTCCACAGGATCAGAAGCTCTCTACAGGATCAGAGGCTGGTTCAGACCCTCTAAGACTCTATTAGGAGTAGCAAAATGGTCCTAAGTAATACCTCATTTACGCCTGAGTATCTTGATATAACTGAACAAGAAGTACTAATCAGTCATGTGGTTGCACATGCATGATTAGATGGTTAGATTTAATATTGTTCTATCTTCTAGTAATGGTTGAGTGGTGGGTAGGAAGAAATGCATACATTTGCAGTTAGAACATGACTTTTTAAACATGTGCACCCTCAGAAGAAATCAACATGTATGTGTTCAGACCATTTATATACAAGAATTGCATCAAAAGTTGATTGGCTTTCTACTTCAGAGAAAGCTTCAGTATGAAAAAGCTTTTGAATCTTCTGCACATACATGGATCCAAACAAATCACTCCCAAACAAAATCTCCATGCCAGGCAAAGTTTAAAGTTCCAGAAGCTGCTCTTGTAACTGTGGGCTTTCAACAAACTGATGAATGTGATGCCCAATTTCACACAGCAGTCATGGGCAAATTCAAGAAATTTCACAGTTTATTCTGCAAATGAGGAGCAAAGGGACAGAGGTTTGGTGGGCTACTCATACACACAGTGCTGATATTTTTTCTGCAGTTCTTTTAAGATGAAGCTGAAGGGAGTACAGAGTAAAATAACTTTATGGCTGCAGAAAGCATGTAGCACCTAGGTGATTTCTTTGGGGACATTATAATTGCCATACTAAATGGAGCCAGTGGTACAGTCTCACAACAGTCAGTCTACCAGTCAGAACAAGGAGGTAGAAACTAGTATTCACTGTACTGTTCTCAATCCTCCTGTATTTGACTTTGTCCTGCCACGCACCATTTCTGCATTTGAACACATTCCATCTCTTCTCTACATGCTAACAACATAAATCTCTTGGAGACTTCAAGGACGCAACATATGAAAGGGGTGTATGAGTATTTCACTAAAGAGGACAGAGCACTGAATGATACTGTGAACATTGTGACAGTAGTTTTATCAAAATAGAGAGCTTTTGCAAAGCTTCGTAAGAATTGTAACATTGGATTTGTATAATCTCCTCTATGAATCTGTACACAGCCATATACACAGCTGAAAAAAATTCTTTAGTATTTTATTCTGCCTTTTGGTAACTGCAATTTGCCAGAGAATAGATACAGGCTGCTCTGTAAATCTTACCCTGTAACAAAACAACAGAGATCTGTCCTGTCTGTCCTGTTAATTACTGGGGTAAGGTAAAGATCTTGTAAACACAGTGAAGCACTGGAACACATCTCTGTAGCCTATATGGTGGGGAGAGACAATATTGCTTTTTGTCAGCAAGAATTTAAGTAAAATTCACTCTCCTCAAACACAGCAAAAACTCCTGAGACTGCAAGACAAGAAGCTTCTAATAAATTAGGACATTTCTTGGGTGAAAAGCAAGCTTTCAGCTTGAAGGCAATTCCCCACCCCACCATCACGAATGTCACAGAAGTTGACTGCTTTGCCTGATTCCAGTGCAAACTTCCACCCTTGTGATCACAAACATCCCTTGGCGATACTGCATTATGTTGTCGGTATTCTGTACTAAGGGAAGTGGTAACTGGTTTGGTAGGGGTTTTCCATTCTGTTCAGTTCTCTTTGCTTTGGTTTGTTGTTTGTTTTGGTTTTTTTCTTTAAGATGAACAAGCCAAATCACCACAGGGAGCGTTTGCACTGAGAATGCCAGGAAATAGATTTCATATTCCATATATTTCCTGCCAAAGTATATTTGCATACTATGCTTTCCACAGCTGACTTGGAACAGCAAAGATCTGTTTTCTTTGGCCCTTCAAAGCTTGATTGCTACTTCCCATATAAAAGCTCAACAGGAAGCCAAGCTCCTTGTCGCTGTTCTTGTAGACACTGGCAAACTTGCCCACCAAAACCCATCAGCAGTGTGACACTCCTATGAGCCCACAGTTACATTATTAAAAGCTGATATCTAGAAGATCTGAATCGATAATTCCTTCTTCCTAATTAATGTAAGGAACTACAGCGGGGTTTTTTAATATCATTTTTTTCTGCAGCCAGACAAGAACAGAAATTGCAACCACTTAGCCTCAAAGGATAAGTCAGAAATACTTAAGTGGGGAGATAATTTTTGCAAACTCACCACACTCACCTCCAACTAAGCAAGCTATCCCTGTAGTTCCTTGGGAGTGTCCAGAGGCTAACTACGTGTTTGAACACAGTAAGTGTCACAACCAAGAACAACTGCTGACCTTCCTTCATCAAAAATCATGAATTACATTTGGATGCTGTCCAACAGGCATAACTCCCAATCTTCAATAAGCAGAATGGAGCTTGTATACACCACTTCTTACTGCGCTACAAATAGTGGGCATTACTAAATAACCAACATCTGTTTGAAGGACCTCATTCTTCTTAGATTCAACATGATGCAATCAGATAAACTATTCAGTTACTACCTTAGAAAACCTGCCTGAATGTTTGCTGAGATGGATTAGATGTTATGCTGGATCACATCAAACCAGCAGCGTCTTCCTGCTGTTCATGTAGTTACATGGGCAGTACAACTAAATAAACCTCTTCTCCCATAGGTATTCAGTTCATGCCAGATTCTTCGGATTCTGAAAGGTGCAAGCTCACATCAGACTTTTCTGTAGTTCAGTCATGTAAAGCACCTCTCTTGTATTGATCCTCTGGTGCCTCGAAAAAGCTGAGCTTCCACTAGAGTATTTTCCTTAGATGTGGAAAATGGAGCACTAACCTGGTTTCTTTCCGCTCACTAAGAGTCTGTTTTCAACAAGCTTTTAGAAATTCAGTATTTTTGACACTACTACCTTTCTGTCCTTTGTGCGAGTAGCCAACATGTTTATAACCTAGAGGCAAGCAGAAATCTGTATCCCTTATATTGAATCACAGGGAAGAATTTCATATATGTCACAGATATTCTGGACCAAGTATTGATCCTGGACAAAGTGCTACAAGTACACGAGGTGACAAACAGATTGCAAATGACAGGAAAAAGGCGACAGGAAGGGAAATTTAGCAGCCCACAGAATTTTACTAGGAAAAAGCAAATGAAGTGCAATTTATACTAGGTAGCAATGCATGTTTCCCAGGTGTCAATATTGTTACAAGTTTTTTCTTACATGCCACTAGGAGACAACAAATAAATTTTTATTAGAGGCACAATCACCTTGTTTTTGCAGCCCAAGAGATTAATTTGATCCCACACTGTAACACAGCTCAGCTAAGGTGACAGCAATAATATGCAGCTATTCCATTCAATAGCAAGTAACACCCATGCCCTTACAGTGAGGTGCAAATCTTCAGCACTGACACGCCAAAATGTTACACTGAGAGATAGTCTCTCAAATGTCAGTGCATAGAGTAAACAACATAAATTGAATGCTGTGCTATCAACAGAGTAGTACTATATGGCCTGCGTAATTAAGCAGAGCTCAAGTGCACTAACACTGAAAGTATTCCTGGACTGCTCCTTTCCAATACCAACTTGTTCCATTTGTTAATGACAATCCAAAGTAATCCTCCTGTTCTAAAAAACATGAAGCTGACTCATAGCCCTGATTTTTTTAAATGCCTAAGAAAGCAGTGACCCTAAAACACAGCCTGGCCCCATTTGACATCCAAAGGATAGGCAACTATTAAGGGCCAACTCAAGTTCTCCACACCCTGTCAAATATTCAAGCATCATCCTACTGGCTTCTGTTTCTCCAGATATCTACAGACCTAAAAATAGATGGGGGTTGTGTTTAGTGTTTCGTGTTCTTGGTTTTTTTACTGATTTCCATACACTCTGCCAGGAGATGAAATAAAACCTCCTATGGTTGTGCAGTTTTGGGAACTCTGGACTAACATCTGCAAAAATTAACTGCAGAATTTCGCCCTCCATTTCTCTGGCTCTAAGTAAAATAACATCTTAAGTAATCCAGGAAAGAAGCTTTTTACACATAGAGAAATCTTGTGAGGGACCCGACTTTGAGAAAAAACCTGCTTTCTTCCAGCAGACAAAGGCAGCAGGGCACTGCTCAGTCAAAGGTGTGACTTGCATCATGACTAGTGCAAGGTGCAAACTAAAAGCCAGAAAGGATTAATTTTCCTCCATCCATTTCATTATTATTTGTATTACACTATAAATGCTTCAGTCAAGATCAAGTTTTCTTTCCTCTAGTCACTAAGAAAACACAAAAGCAAGAGAAAGGAAGCCTCATTTATTTTCATTTTACAGAGTGGAAGCTAAGACGCAGAATGACGGACAAGCCCAGGCAAACACAGCTTGTGGAAATCTGACTGCAGATCTCCTGAGAGAATCAAAAGAAATGCTGTCTTTCCCACTTCATTTTGCAGTGGGCAGGAGAAAGAATTTTGAAAAAGCAAGAAACACTTTTGTCAGATAGGCCACAGATACCACCTGCACACTAGAAAGAAATTATTTATTTGGTTGCCATTGATATTGCATTCAGCTAAAAAGTTGAAAGACTTATTTTGCTTCGTATGGTTGCCTTTAGCTTATCGGGAAGTTCTTGGCAGATGCAGGGAACAAGTAAGGAGAATAAAACCTAAATCTGTATCGCTTCAGAAAATGGAGAATTCAGTCCTTCCTGAATGGGGACTGAAAGCAGAGACTTTTTTCCTGTCCCAACCTATCTCTGCTTCTGCAAAGCTGAGCAACTTCAGTTCAGACAGAAGTATAATTTTCTTAAGTGCAATATTCAAGATAGCTTTAATTGCAAATAAAGTTCAAATAAAATGGTAGAGAGAAATAAGTGCATTAGGGGAAGAAAAAACAGCAACAAGATGCCTCCATTTCCTACCACTTCCTGTACAAGTGTAACTGAGATCTCAATCGATGAGATTGCACAAAGGGCACCTGCTTTAAGCAATGCAGCTGCTTTCTGAGAATGGGCTTGGTTTGTCTGCACAGCTGGAACAAATACATGAAATGTGCAGATGATTACCTGTCCTCTCTCCCTTCCCACGAGGATATTCTGCAACACCAAGAGACTTCTGAAATACAAAAAGCTGTAACCATGAAACATGACTGTTTCAAAATACCTGTAGGTTGTCAAAAGATTAGGTAAAACAGAAACCTTTTGGGAAGGGTGAATCTTTGTTCAAGGTGGCCTGATCACTGAAGGATGCTCAGTTTTGTGGCTGCAACACTGTAGAAGAACCAGTAATCAATAACACAATCCAAACACTTTCAGTAGGTTTTACATCATGTCTCCAAATAATGCCTTTAATTCCATCAACAATTTCTGTATGTCTTTCAGTAACTTAATCTGTCCAATTCAGTTTTCTCACTTGCAAAATATGAACAATCATATGCACTTTATCTGAGTGGTATTATGTAACTAGCATTCCTAAAGTTCTTTGAGATTCCTGCTGTAGAAACATACCTGCTGTATTATTATTTTGATTAAGAAACTGAAAATGCAATGACTAAGCATGCATGCACAAAGCAGAAAATCCTTATCTGAACTCAGGAACAATACAGAAAGAAATTAATCTCACATACACTTGTCTTCATGTAAGTATGTAATCTATGTGCCATTAAAGTGGTACATTAAACTGTGAATCTGTAGCAGTAAACTCAATACAGTAAACTACTGTACTTAGGTTACATGCAGAACACTGAAGTTCTAGTAATCTGCCTTTTGCTCAAAAAAGCCCTGCCAGACACTTCCTATATCTCACTCCTTTGCTTTTTTATCAAAGTGGCCATCACTAAGAACTGTTTGAAGTTCCAATTATGGTTGACATTTCTCTACAGAAAGTTGATCACTGTAAAACAGGGTTACTCCTGTCATTTCAGTACATGGATGAACCCAAGAATGCAGTTGTCAGTGCTCAGGACTCCTTGTGCTGTGCGGAAGAGCTGAAAATAAAAACATCTCCATTGCCACTAATAGTTGCCAGTTTATTCACCGGATGAAGAGTCTCAGATTGTAACAGCATGGATACAGTGACATTCAAATGTATTTGGCAGCAAACTCAAAGAGCAAGAGAAGCAAGGAGGAAAAACAAAGACAAGATTCGAAGTGTAATCTGTCATTTTTACAAGTACAGGGCACCTCTGTTCTGATGATTGCAGAGCATTTTCCAGTTCCCACTTTGGCAATCCAACATATGGGTAAAATAGATGAGTACAGCTTTCTCATACGTATGGAAAATTGATACTGAGACACATCAGGCACAATTTTCAAGGTCTATTATTTTCATTTATTTAATTCTATGTGCAAGTACTCCAAAGGCAATCAAATTGAATGTTAATGGGATACGATACGAGCTTCTGGGCCTGAAGTTTTTAGAACATTAAAGTAACTTAAGAGCAGAGAGAAGATTAAAACTCTGAGTTAACTTTCTGAATCTTTATTCCAGTTGTTATCTTCACTGCTTCCTTGACTTGGAGGCTGAATACCAACCGGATTGTGAACACTGGACTGGCTAAACAGACAACAAACGTAACTGGTTAAATGCAGCTTTGTATTATGGTTCCTCCCTATCAGCTCAAATAGAACAGATCATAATGAAAAACTAACCATACCAAACTAGTAATTGATCATCCAAAAGAGAAAAATTAGAATGGACACAGTTCTGCTCTTAACAAAGCTAGCAACAAAAGATGCCACTTAATCCCAAAAGAACAGAAAATTACCAAATAATGATACAATGTATGTTTGCCATATTGGTTTAGATATTTTTGGCTAACCTTTCCTGGCTTAAAATCAGTTTCTTTTCTTTCAGTTCCAAAACTGTATATTTTAATACCCCTTAGACATAGATCCTTTGTTTTAAAAAAAGCAAACCCATCAGACTTCCAGAATGACCTGGCAATGCCGGATTCCAGAAGTGAAAGGTTCACATTGACAATTAGAATATTTTGATAAATAGGCTTCTATTTCAATTTTCACAGCTAAATATGGATTTGACAGCCCAAAGATGCTACACGAAGTGGAAGAGCTAGCTACTATTATTACATATACATGGAAATCTCCAGCCTTCTCCCTGGTATCTGTGTCCCTTTATATTATGGAAACAGGGTAGATCTCCATCTTAATGACATTTATTATATAGCTACTACTGAATCTCACACCTCAGTTTTATCTGTTATGTAACTACATAATAACTACAGCATTTCAATTAGAAATGAAACAGTAGGGTTTTGACATAGTTTACGTATTTACAATTTTTTAAAATTCCCAATGCCACAGCAGTAATTTTAGAAGAAAATTTAGAAGAAAACTTAAAACAATTTAATATTTTAATTTTTTCCCTTTATTTTACAGTTGTGTATTGAAAATCTGCATTTAATCAAGATGGAGTTTTCCCCAAGTTTTTATGAGCCCTGACAATGGGATAGAAGTTTTGTAGAAAGACAAATTATCTGATCTGAGAGGCTGACCACAAAACTTACTTGCATTTCTGATTCAGCCATTGTAATCAGCATAAAAATCAAAAAGTCAGTCCTCAATACACTGCAGTTATAGGTGTTCCACTACTATCTAACAGTAGAAGCAGCTTCTGCAAAGCCAGAAAAGCAACAGTAATTAGCAAAATGCTTTTTTTGGTTCACTAATTAAAATAACAGTTCTAAAAGATGGTGTCCCATATGGAACTGCAAAAGGTTTTCCAAGCAGTGAACAGAAAACTGGCATTACCACACTCAGCATCTTTCCAGATTGAGTTTAAATGTTTTTGGTAGTTTTCTTCATTTTGATTGTTCTTTAGTTTTTATTTTGTTTTCTTGGTGGGGCTTTTGGTGAGGGGATTTTTTTAAATTATTTTCTGGGGTTTTTTAGGGGGGCATGTTTTCTGTTTGTTTTTATGGAGGGTTTTAGGTTGCTCAGTTATTTAAATTCTTTTAAGGCTTTCATTACGTACATATGACTGTCAAAATTTAAAATTTTCTAGCTGCACTTTCCATGTAGCAAGGACCCCCCCTAAAATCTTTGTATTGTTGTGACCAAAACCAGGCAGAATGCAATCTCAGCTAACCCACCCCTCCAGGCAATAGGCTACATGTATACATCAGCTTTCTGCCTCCACCCCCCGCCGCAGATCAATGTCACAAGCAGCTATCTAGGGAGCAGCAGGGAAGCCAAGCTGGTGACCGTGTTCAAACACTCCAGCGGGTTATTGAGCTGTGGGGTTAGGTGCTGCAGTCCAGCAAATCTGTTATGCTCTCCCTTACATAAACCAGACTGCTTCAGAGTGGTTCGCCACGAAACCAACAGGACAAGGCTGCTTTTGGATCACCTTGCTTCAAAAAGAACTACTCAACGAAGGTCAGCAAATCATATAGGCAAAGTCAAAAGAAAACTGAGAGGGGAAAAAAGGAAATAGAGTTAGTGGCATATGGGAAAGAGTATCAAACCCTTCTCAAATAATTGCTAAGGCTCTTACCAGTCTTTTAGACAATCAGACATTGTCTAAATAAATCATATGAGCAAAAGAATGAAACTTCTGTCTTCCTTTTTATGCAATGCAAGTCTCAATTTTTCTAGTTACTCATTTACTGACATGCCACAAGAACAAAAGTAAGAAAAATAGAAGAAAATGGGACAAACATTGCAACTTACGCTGCTGAGCCAGAGAGGGCAGTAGGGAAAGATTTGATAGCTCTGCTATCAATAACTGATAGAAGCATACTTCAGTTTCATTGCTAAGACAAACCCACACCCTAATATAGTTAAATGGGAATTTTTTTACAGAATTCAGCAGGCTCCAGATAAGGCTCAGGGTGATGTAATCAAGGATGTGTTCCCTACTACACAGCATGCTGAGCACTCCTGCAAATCACTGGCTAGACTGAACCTGCAGTGACTTTGGTGCACACAGCAGACAACCAGAACCCAGTAAAGCCATCCCTCATATACATGAAGCTGATGAAAAAGTCCAGCAAAATGAAAGAAAAACACACCTCTGGCAAATGTGCTGCTAAATAACCCTTTTTTCCCACCAAAAAAAGTAAGCTGAGATCAGGGAACAGCAAAACCTTCCAGTCCTTCACTGTTTCAAGCACCTGTGCAGGAGCCTGGTGAACCTCACTGGCCTTACAGCAGTTACAGCTGGTTTGTGCTCCTGTTACAGGTTTGTGCTCCTGTTTCCCCTAGTTTGGCTCAGTCCAATGCACAGGCGGTGCTGCTTAATGCTCTGCGAGAGGCTTTCAGTTCTTGCTTAACAAAGCTTTCCTCCCACATGTCATATGTATTCAGGCTACAGTCTGTTTATCTAATATCTCCCTCTTTCTCTCCCCCCCTCCCCCTCCTTTCCACCCCCTTGTCCCCAGAAGAGAATAACCATAATGTGCCTATCGCTTGCAGAAACAGACAGCTCAGCTCCCCCTTGCCATCTGGTCATACTCTGGTCTCTCAGCTGCCGTCAACATATGAATCCCGTTGTTTTGACTAGTGGGGTCTCAAGGAACAAGCAACAGTGCAGATTGCAGGGAATCAGGATGCCCTTTTCTCTCTCCCTTAAACCAAAAAGCAACCCATATAATTAGAAAGTGAAAGGGTGTTTGTGAAATGCAATAGGAAGGCACAATCCCTCTACCTTTGCTTATGTGATGGGGATCCTGCCAGCCACCCCAGGCTATTCTGCAACTCAGCAAATTAATATATTTACATAGTGACTTAACTTCCAAGACACATTTTATGCTTTCATTACCATCACGAGAACATCTTGTCCTGCTTACTCCTCAACCTTTTACCGCTCTACAAACAAAAAATAAAAATCAAGCTCCCACAAAAGCCAAAGGCAAATATCTAAACCCTTAATCCAGGAGAATTTATTTTACAAAGATAGAGTACTTTAAAAGATAACTCAAAGTTTGTAGTAATTGGTAGAACACATGGGGAAGAGATTAAAAAAAAATCCCAGAGAAATAAGAATTGTGGTGACAGCTTATAAATTTCTTAAAAAGGTAAATTGTTAATATTATTTCTAGGCTAGAACAGCATTACATGTCTATGAAGTATGCCAAGGATAAAATTAAAATGCTGTTTTTATTAGCACAAAGAACCAAAGTTGGTTCATCACCCTGTGTGCTTGAAATGTAGTGGAAGCAGATGACTCTAAACCAGTCAGCAGCATTATAGAATGAATATAGATGCACCAAAGTCTCAACAAAATGACCAGCTTGCACACCCTCTCCTGCCAAAATGGAGCAAGTGAAACTCTCAACAGGCATCTGAATCTCTCCATGGTAATTCTTCAGAGGGTTCAGAACCCAGCAACTGAGTACTGCAACAAGGTAGCATCTTTATGCTTGGACTGGGAAGAAGGCATAACTTAGAGGTACACATTTAAAAACTCACATCAGTGCCTTAGTAGTCAGTTTGAAAAACTGCATTGTTTTCCTGTAACTCATTTGGAACAATGCTATGAAAGCTTTCTAAAGTCTGTTTCTGAATCAGATACTTTTCAAAATTCAGGGTTTATGTAAACAAAGTTGCTATTCTCCCACGATACTACTAAAATTATTCACCTTGTGATGTTTTATTCAATCAGGAATGCATCTTGTGCTCCAACAGTTCCACACATACAGGTTCATTAGTCTGGCAACAGCTATACAGAGAAACCTTTATCTGTGAGTACGTGAAAAAGTATTAGATCACAAAACATACACAAATGGAGAAATAAAACAAAACATTATTTGAAATAATATTCACGTAAACCAATCCATTTTCCTCCATGTAGTACACAGAGAGAAAAACAGCATGAAGCTCTGCCAGAACAGCAGCTGGATGGCATAACAGGTCTCCCTCCAAAGAGGCAGTACCATTTGGGCCCTTTGTCTCTCATACCTATGACTACGCAACCAAAGGTATCATCACAAGCAGCTCTTTGCCAGCTTTCAGGGTTCAAAATGCAGTCAAAGCTCAACTTTTAACAAGTTACACCATAAGACTTGCATTTTGCATCTATACTGTGGCAGATACCTGCCTCCCTGAGCACAATCACAAGAGCAGCCAGTCAAGAGCGGCAGAGGCCTCAGCACTGGCTGGATGTTTTTTGATCCAAGTACTTAGAGTTCTGGGCAAGTTTATTCAGCACAGGCCTCTCAGGACATTGCTTCATTCTATAGGTGGTTGACCTAGTCAGATGAAAGTCAGTTTAAGAATGCCTACAGATTGTAGCCATAGCTGCTATGGCATGGCAGGTGTACTTTACATTGCAGAAAAAGCACTAAAATTTGCAGTAATGGAAAGGCCATAGAGACTGCAGGTAAGGGAAACAAGTTTAAAATTTGTTTGGGGTTTCTCTGAGGGGGGGTGTTTTTGTTTGTTTTTTTTCCAGATTGTTCCAATATATTAGAAGGGCAGCAGACAAAGCAATTATACTACTACTGCCCATATGGTACCTGTTTTAGAACATGGGTTAATTCACTGAACAACTGTCACAACCACTATGAGTTAAAACATTAAAGTTTAAAAACCCTATCAACCATTATTATTTCCTTCACGAAGTGCAACCTACAACATGTAGAGCAAAAATACTTGTCTCCTGAATTCCAAATACTGCCCAGGGCTGCCTGAGGTCTGGTGTAATTTAGAGCAACCCAGAGTTCTGGCAAGTTCCTACCACAGACCAGCCTGGCACTAAAAGAAGTCCTACTATCAAACATGTTGCCCATGCAGGGGCCAGCTCTACAGCCACAGGGCATGCCCTGCTCCATATTCAGCAAGACTGCCTAGCACACCTATATTTGATTTCCTACAATAAACACCTACAATGCCCTTCAGTAGCACAGCAGAATGACCTTTAATTCAGATAAAATATATGCTTATGTATATTTGCTTGCATCCATTTATATACAACACATTATATTTCACTAGTATTTTTCAGAGGGTTTTTCTTAATCTGTGCTGGTTTATGATTAGCTGTAAATCCCCTAGGATTTTCTGATCTAAATTAAATATGCCACAAGTCTGAGAGGAACACTACATCTCCTTACAGATAAACCAGCATGTAACCCCACTTCTTATCTGCCCAGTGCAGCAGTTTCTCCCAACCTCCCATAAAATCAGAAAATATATTTCTTATCTGTACAAAGTCAAGGCTCTGACAAGGCTGTTCCCCTTTCAAATGTCACCACCATTCCAGTCACCTTTTTCTTTCTCCCTCCCCCTGCCTCTTGTCATTTACTATGGAAACATTCTCTGAGAACTATCAAAAACTGTTGCGACCCAAAATTATACAAGTGGGAAGCACTGCCCTCTGCCTTTTGTGATTCCCCACTTTATCAACAGTACCAAAGGGCAACACTGAATAAAAAACGCTCAGTTATTCTACTGGACTCATTTGTGGGTGGCAGCAGTAATGCAGCTGGCTTTCCTCACTGCCTTTACTTATACTACTCGTGATATTTAGGTTCTCAACTCTTCATTAAGTTTTCTGAGGAGCCTTATTTTTCCTTAAATAAGCAGCTAATATGCCTCACAGACTGCCTTTGTATAAATAAATATTTCTTGTTACAAACCCCATTTTTAACAGGAGAAAATTGTAGACTTGGGAAACTGCAAGCTTTCCTCTGGGCCCAAAGAGACCAAGGTGTAGATCTCCCAGGATACTATGCTAAGGCACATGGAAAATAAGAAGGTGATTGGAGACAGCCAGCATGGTTTAACTAAAGAGCAAATCATGCCTGACAAATCTGGTGGCCTTCTATGACAGGGTTCCATTGTGGTCAATAAGGGAAGAGCGACTGATGTTTACAATCTGGACTTGTGCAAAGTATGTCACACTGTCCCACACAGCATCCTCATCTCTAAATTGGAAAGAGATGGACCATTCAGTGGATAAAGAATTGGTTCGATGTTCACAAGGAGACCAGTGATGACTGGTGTTCCTTGGGGGGTCTGTATTGGCCCCAGTGCTCTTTAGCACCTTCATCAGTGACACAAGCAGCGGGATTGAGGGCACCCTCAGCACATTGGGTGCTGACACCAAGCTATGTGGGGCAGTCAAATCTGCTGAAGGGTGGCAGTGCCATCCAGAGGGGCCTTGAAAGGCTGGAGACAGGCCCACTAGAACCTCCTGAAGTTCAGCAAGGCCAACTACAATGTCCTGGACAAAGGCTGGGGCAATTCCAGGCACAAATACAGGATGGGCAGGGAACGGATTGAGAGCAGTGCTGCAGACAAAGTCTTGGGGGTGTCGGCAGACAAGAATCTTGATATGACCCATCAACGTGTCCCTGCAGCCCTGAAAGCCAAAGGTGTTCTGCCCTGCACCACAAGGTGTGGCCAGCAGGGTGAGGGAGGTGATTCTGCACCACTCTGGTGAGACCCCACCTGCAGTACTTCATCCAGCTCGGTGGACCCCAAGCACACGGAGAACATGGGTGGATCCTTGGAGCCTTCCAGTACCTAAAAGAGGCCTATAAGAAGGCTGAGGAGGGGTTTTTGAGAAGGACATGTGGTGACAGGACAAGGGAGAATGGCTTTAAGCTGAAACCAAGCAGGTTTAGATTAAAGATGTAATTCTGTACTGTGAGGTGATGAGGCACTGGAAGAGTTTTCCCAGAGAAGTTGTGGATTCCCCATCCCTCAAGGTGTTCAAGGCCAGGCTGGATAGGGCTTTGAGCAACCTGGTCCAGTGAAAGGTATCCCTGACCATGGCAGGGGGTTGGAACTAGATGACCTTTAAGGTCCCTTCCACCTCAAACCATTCTGTGGTGCTACAATTTTACTGCAGAGGGTAGAAAACACATTTCTTTCCAATGGAACTCTTACAATGAAAACTTATTATCAAAGCAACAAATGTAACTCAATGACTGGAAGGCTGATCTAAACACATCAAGAATCCAAATGTGTAAACCAAGATACTTTTCAGTCCTAAAAATATGAGACACAAAAGATGGGCTCATCATGCTTCAGAGAATGTTGTGCATTTGGCAAAGCACTAATGGAAACTGCTTTTCCAGCTGGCTGCATGACACCTGGCTCAGACAAGGTAAGTGGGAAGGGGAAGAGGATTCATTTCCAAAACTCTTTTAAAGCATTCGAGATGACAACTCATCACATTCTGTTGAGCCCTCAAAAGACCGTTTTCTCACCCAGCTGTAACTTACTGAAAGTGAACAAAATTTGCATGTAGCACACAGTAACCACAATACCTAACTTCACTGCAATACAGCTCCCAGTAGTTTTAATCCCCTTTCTTTTATCCCTTACTCTCTACAGCAGCTATTAAAAAATGACAGAAGTGAAAAATTAGGTATCACAGTGATTAATAGCTGCGTACTGAAAGACAGTGGGGCAGTTTGGGGCACTAAAAGATAGATAATGTTAAGAGATATTTTCAAGGAAGAACAAGTTTTCCAGGAGAAATATACTACATTACTGCCTGCATACCCAAAGTCACAAAGTAGATTTGCCAGAAAGTACTGTTCCACAGTGGGGACCTCTGTATCCACTTTTAGCAAACAAAATGACATTAAATGTAGAGATTGCTGTCGACAGTAACCATGACTTTTTTGGGGATAAACTTATCACCCTCACTGCTACACAAGTCAACACAAAGCTCAGCTGACCCCTGTGGAGGCATTTCTGCCCGAATTACATTATTCAGACACTGCTGCTTTAAAGCAAATTGCAGGGTGAGGACGTTTCTGCCACAAAACTCAGATCCGGGTTTGAGGACAGCCCAATACGCTGCAGCAAGGGGCTGTCTGAGATCTTTAGGAGAATGTCAGAAAGAAGTCAGTAGAGCTTTAAGGACTATTTTGCAGAGTCATTCTGAGATAAGAGCTAATGGTATGCTCCATTCTCTTGTGACAGCTCTTGTATAACTGAAGAGAATCAGCTGCAAAGGAGGGAGATTTTATGTCTCATTACTTTTGAAATTTTTAAGATGTTTTTAATACCAACCAAATCAATAATCTGAGTATTATGCTCTGCTTCTCCTTTGTTTTCATCTCTACTGATATTCTCAGCTGTGTCATGATTTAGACAAAGTTTTCATCATTTGGTCTTTATCATTTGGTCTGAATACTTTAATGCATCATAGTTTACCACTGCTGTTAAAACCAATTTTGTTCCATTTTTATTTCACAAATTCAGAAGTTTGTGGAGGTTTGTATTGGTTTAGCATAAATGGTAGGAAAAACCAATTGTTAATCCATTTTAGAACTAACAGCTAAGCTGGCCAATCAGGTAAAAGGTGTACACCCCCTGGGACACCGCTTAAAAATGGGAATTTTGGGAGACCCGCCCTCTTTCCACCAACCTAGCCATGAGGTAACATCACGGCCGGGCCGGGAGGGGGCCCGGGCCTCAGGGCCCCGGGAGGCCCCGGGAGTCCCCGGGGGCCGTGGCCGGGCCCAGGGGCCGAGATCAGGGCCAGCCCTCCGGAGAGCCGGGCGATTTAGGGCATCTGAGCTCGGCGGACGCCGCAGAGACGGGGAGATGGCCCCGGCCTCCTCCCCTACCCCCAGGTCCCCGGAGAGCAGCACCGAGCCCAGGCTGAGTTAAAAA
>WBMY01009468.1:295730-330438 GCA_013397315.1 Donacobius atricapilla
AGAGTTCTGATGTTTTGTCTCTTTGCATTGTTTTCATGGACAAGTAGATTGTTATTAGGGAGGAGGGGGTTTGTTTTTGAGAGGGTTCCGTAGTTGGTTTTTGTTTGTTTTACCTTTACTATATGTTAATAAATCTAACTGTTTCTATTTTTGAATTGAACCTGTTTTGCTTTTCTTTTAATCCTATTCCACTAAAATGAAAATTAGGCGAATGTGATAACCACTACAAGGTTTCATAAAGAAATTTAGTAGTTAAAGCTTGTGCCACTTTTGAACAGCAAGGGCTCCTATCAGGCTACAAACAGTACTTTGTGATTAGCCACAGCTATCTCAAGTCAGATTATACAGATGCATAACCACATACATCTAATGTACCAAAAAAAATAATGCCTAGATGAAAGGCTCTTGAAGCATGGAACGACAATGTTCAAAGTCACTTCAAGTTTACTAATGTTTTAATACATTCAGCTTGGAAAATGCTGGACAGTTCCTTCTGTTTGCCAGAAACTACTTGACTGTGAAACAGGTTTCTTGCAGCAAAAAATTACATAGATGGGTAAATTCCTCAGGACCAAGAACATCACTGGAGAACTGTGAGTGGGAACATGCAGTGCAACCTATCACTATGTTAAGAATTATAAATTTTATGTACAATGTTACCCATATACACACACAATTGTAGAGTGCACCTTTAGATCAGTTTTAAACAAACACAAGTATACAATTGGTATTAATGCTCTCCATGTATTCAACATGGACCAACAAAGAGAGGGATACAACACCTGTGAAAAATGGTGAAAAACTTTTGTGTTCTGCTGGGCACTCAGAATAGCTGATGCCATTCAAAAACAACTTCTACCGAATAATGCCTCACAATAAAAGTCTTATGATGATATCTGTAGATTGATAAAGGCACAAAAAAGGATTTAGCACATGGAACTTCAACACATTCCTCGGAGTACTGACACCCCTGTTTCAAAGTATGTGAGGTGAGACAGTGAAGAAAGTTAGTTTAAACTTGCCAGGTTTTGTGTTATGGAAATATTGAATAGAAGAGGGCATCAATATGCAAAGGTGTTAGTTTTTTAATAAATAAATGTTTTTCAAGAATAAAAAATATATTTCTTTCTAAATTACTTTTTTTTTTCGCTTTTGCTTTTGGCACTGCTTAATAGCCATGAAGTTTAATATTCAGAATGCAGGTTTCTCTGGGTAGCAACTGCTCAGCCGGCATGAAGCTCCCTAAGAGGACGGCTCCCAAGGTATTTATATAATATGAAATCAGTGCCAATGATCATCAGATGTTTATCTCAGCTTAATGAATTGATTCTAGATCTCACCTGCTTGAATAGTTGAGAAAATAAGAAGTGTTCAAGAATGATGAATGAGGAAGTAATGACTTACACTATCAGCCTGCGGCAGAGATCATTCTTTGCAACGAAAACAGGTATCCATGTTACAGTATGATTTGCTATGACCTTTCTATAGGTTGCCTAAAGTTGATAGGAATTTTATTATAATCACCTTACAGAGCTGTACTCTAGCCATGTTAAAAACAGATGTCCAATTGTTTCATTTCTGATATTTCCAGAATACCAAATAACTCCCACTTGAGAAAGGCTTGTATGTATCCAGTGAACAGAATGGGCCCCAGAGCTGCAATACACTTCACTCTTATCATTTCAACATGACTTGCTCCTGCCTACACAGGTGCAAAGATAAAGTTGCCCAGCATGGCAAAAATATAAGAAAGTTCACACCTACCACAGGAAGCAGGACTTCCGGGCCTGTCATCATTTTTCTCTACCTATCTGCTTTGTTTTCAAGGCAGCTATTGCTCATGCTCCATGACGTATGGAGAAAAGCAGCATCTTGCCCCTAACTATCCAAAACTGGATGGGAGACTGACTTGATTTTTAGGAATCTTCATAGACTTCCTTCATCACTTAAACTGAAGCAAAAAAGAAACTCAGCCACAACAGTCAAGCCATGATAACAAATAAAAGCTACCACTGAGGGATGCGATGAGGGTCGTAATGCAAAAACTAGATGTAATTACAAGTTTAGCAGTTGTTCCAATGCAGTTCAGAAAATGCAGCCAACACGAGGAGCAAGTCTGTGTTTTGTCATAAAGTGTATCTAAAGAAAGAAGGCATACCAATGATCCCTCACAGAGATTTAAGTGTCAGATTGGAAGGGACATTCTGATGGCTCCATGAGACTCACAGTTCCATAAAGTAAGAAGACTACAGGAATTTGAGTATTTTTTATGCAATAAAAAGAGAATTTACTAGAATGAGTAAATAAAGTTTCTATTGTATTATAAAATGTCAAGAAAAAATATTTGGATTCAACTGAAGACCCCAAAGTTATTTAGCAGGTATAAGACTTTAAAAGCTGGTAACAAAACTGGAGAGCAGAACAATCTTTCTCAGAAAGTTCTTTCTGTATTAATTCTCCTCTGTGAAAGGAGCATCCACCCCAGCACTAAGTGAATCCTATCTGACAGAAGTCAATCCTAATTTCAACAGAGATACACTGCATTTACATCAGATAAATCTATGGATTATGGTTTCCCTACTAGTTAAACCTTTTTGTGAAACTAAATCCTCACTTTCCTTCTGACTTCAAGAGGGGGGAAGAGAATAATTTCCCAACACATGACTCAGTACAGAACAGAACAGAAGGGAAGATTCTAGGAAAAAAAGTATTTCCCATTTTGCATCATCATTAACAAATTGTTTTCAAGAGAAAACAATTCTTGAATGAAATGAATGAGTCAGTTAACTTTCCATACTAGACAAGGAGTCAGCACAGATTTCCTGGAAAAACAGATCATCATCATTGACATTACGGAAGTGTCTGTTTGGAAGGTCTGCTTCTCTGTTGTGGATTACCTCCACTCAGAGGAAAACAAGCCACAGGGAGAGGTCAGGTACAGGTCCCTTTCTGGGATAACATAGCCCAGAGAAGGAATTGTTCCCACATATATCATTGAAAAGCTCAGCGGCCTTGTATTAGTGAATGACTGGCATGGTAGAGCTCAGCTTCAAGCCCACTTTTTTATTCTACAACATGTAATACCAGGCCACTGCAAATAGCAAGGCCTGCTCAGGAGTCACTTCCGGTAGTGACACACCACCTCTGGAAGCAGAGGCTCCTCACTGCCACAGGGAACTTCCCTGTTGATCAAAAAGAACTGAAAACAGATTCCTAACCACCAAACTCAGCAGAGAAGGATGCTTTAGACCTCTCACTTATCCTTACTAAGGAAGAAAAGGAAGTGGCAAAACTCTGAGGGTCTGCCTGATTTACAGCTTCAGCAAGTCCCAGGGGCAGAACCTGTAGGCCCAACATGATAGGTAGGAAAGGTTTCACTTCAGATAAGATGAAAAGAAAAATATTTTAATAAAATCAGTTTTGGGTGTTCCCCTCCTACTTCTTTTCCTGAGCTCATTTGCTGTATGTAGCCCTTGGCCTTGTGTTTCCATGGAAATTTCAGCCAACGTGACGACTACAAGAGAGTGGCTGGGCCTCATGCCTCTGATAATGAGTTCACATTGGTGGGAACTCATTTCAAAGCTGAAGCATGATCAGGACAAAGCTTCACACAGCAACATTGGGAAATAACTCCAAAAAGTTGCATTGGAATCTCATTATAAGCAAATGCATCATTTGCATCACATACCAGGCCGGTTAGATTTTATTATTATAACCTTAAATCTCTAGTTAAAAAATAGCATTCCTGAGCAGTTGCATGTAATTCAGATGTTGCTCTTCTCTACAGCTGAATCTAAATAATGATTCTCACCTCTGAAGATAGAACCATTCTCCTTGAGCAACTGATGGCAATGTTGACACAAATGAGCATGACCTGTTTTACGTAAGTTGGAGAAGTTGCTTCTAGAAACCAAAATCCAACTCTCATTTGGCTTTCCATATAGTAGAATAAATAAAAGTTAAAATTAAAAGGTAATTGCAAGTAAGAGAAAATTATTTTAATTAGAATAGCTTAGGACACAAGTGATTCATTGTATTCAGAAGGTTTTTTGCAAGGTTTTGAACAGTCTTCTTATCAGCTTTCTTGTAGTTCCGTCAGCATAGCCTGTGGACTGTTCTAAGCAGCACACATGAGCAGCTATTTCCTTTCAGCAACATTTTTTTCCTTATTCTCTAGAAAGATGTATCCATTTTAATTTTCTTCCTAAAGGTAACAAGGGGATAAAGAGGCTGCAGGAGGCTCAGACACAGCACTTTGGTTTTGTGCTGTTTCACCATGATGTTTAACTTATTATGACATGCAGGATAGACAGAGACCTTCTGATATACAAGGTCGTTCCTGAGCCACAAATACTATTATCAGGAGTCTCAAGGTCCCTAAAATGTCATGCCAGAAGGCATCTGTCATTAGTTAAGAGGAGCTGTGGGTTGTCATTTAAAGGTCCTGTTTCTTCCCTCCTTGCTTACAAAAATTTCACAGATTAAAAAAACAAAGCCAAATAAATAAATCAAAACAACATACACAATACCCAGGGTGAGTAGCAGGCACACATCATAAGCCATGCCTTACACAGACCCTGAAGCCAGCATTTCTGGAGGTTAAGGATCAAAACAAATGGGAGAGGAAGAGGCACGTTGCTCATTAAATAATTATGGGGTTTAGTCTAAATTGCTAAGTAAAAGAGCCACTGCATGTTTAGCAGATGCTACTGTGTAAAACTAAATCCACTAAGATACCAGCATGTTTCGCTCTTTTTCCCCCCACTCTACTTCATAAGCAGGATTTCCATGATCAGACAAGCATCCACTGAACAGCTGGACAGTTTGCCAATTTTACAGCAATCAGTGATCACTGAACACAACAAGTTCGCTCCCCAAACCAGAAGCACCAAAGCAATAAGGACAATAATGAGCTTGAAAGGATGAAAAAAATTCTTCCATCTATTCACATTTTTATACCCCTTTTACTGCAATTTTACTTTGGTTTCTTTGGAGAAGCAGGAAGAAGAATGATCTTCAAGTGTTTCCTCATTTAGGGGATATGGAAGAGAAATGCTTTATCTGGTCTGTCAGTTTCTTGGTATTTTCAGTGAACAACAGAAAACCAAACTAGACATCAGTAGACCCCATTATACTTAAAAAAAAAAACAAACAACCCTATACTTAAAAAAAATAGTTAGCTTCTATAATACACTGAGACTTCCAACTTTCAAAGTAGTTTGTGTAAGGTCCATCATCAACATTACGAGCAAGTAAACAGAAGTATCAAGAAAGGCTCTCAAAATCAGAGATAACTAAAGCCTGCTCATTTCCAGCCATTTTCTCACCTACTTAGAAACTCTTCCATGAAACAGCAAAGGAGAAATGGAACTTCCTTTTAATAAAAGGAAAAGGATAGGTGGGCATAAATTAGTCCCTTCAAACTTAATGTTTTAGCTTGGGGGAACTTTTATGGACATGGTTTCACAAAAACTTATTTTACAAATAGAGAAAGCAACAAAAGAAAATGCTACAAATCTCTTAACACCTGGATACACCAGTTGTGACCTTTTCAACCTTGTGATATTTCAAGTATCCAGCCGACTGCTACTGCTTAAGTTTCCTCTATGGTCACACTAAAACAGATCACCAGAACTACAGATCATGACACATTAAGTTTGTGGTACACATTCTAGATCTGGCATCAACATTTAGTTCGGTTCTGAAGGGGTTAATTGGGAAATTTGATCCTTTATATTGCCCTAGGAAATCCACAGTACATCCCTGATTAATGTGACAGGATGCATCAGTTCATAAAGGGTGAAATTTACCCTTGCACAGTAGGATAGCACTAGACCAATACTTAAGTCTCACTTAAACACTTAAAACAGTGAAATATCAAAACCTGGTAGAAAGAGAGCAGAACTGTAGATGAAATTCAGCATCAATAAATGCATAATAGAAAGACTAATGTGAAGTAGTAATATACATTTCTGACTCCCAAGTTACCAGGAGTCATTCAAGAAAACTTACCATTATTTCAGACAGCATAATAAAAATATCAACTCAATGTGAAGAGATAATCAAAACTGACAACAAAATGTTGAACAATCAAATCTAAAATTGTACTTGAGAATGAGATAATGCCAATGTATAAATCAATGACACACCCCCGACTGGAACACTGACCTCAAAAACTCACGGTAGAAATAGGTAACATTAAGAGACCAGCAGCAAAAACATTGAGCGTATGAGGAACATACCAGGATGGAATGAAAAGATCCAGATTACCAGTTTTGATGATCAGGCTAAAAAGAGACATACTAGATAATGTTAGACAAACACAGGATGATGAAAGATAGAGATGATACATTAAGAATGCCCCCTTAATACCAGGACGCGTGTTATCTCTACTAAAGAAAAGGAAGTAAAGTTTTAAACACAGAAGGAAGGAAAAGGAATAAAGGATTTTGATGCCTCTTTTCATTCAGTTGGGGCAACATAAAATCACATCCATTCAAAGTACAGATGGATATTGGGAATAGATTCATATCCCTATGCTAGAATAAAAATCAACCAGTAATCTTTAACACATGCAGATAGAAGGCAATTATTACCCAAGATACCAGGGGCAAAAAAAAAAAAAAAAAAGGATCCTGCTACTGGTGATTCTGAAGTCAGCTGCTGCAGCCTCTCTAAAACTGACCACTGAACAAATCTACAAGACCATACTGTAACAGGAGAGAACACTGGTCTGACACAAAAAAACCCCTTGTTTTATCACAGCATTCCTGTTGTGCTCATTAAGAAATAGACTGTCTAAAACTGACAGCAGTGCAGAACACAGATAACTAAGACCCTTTTAAATGAGTAAATCCAGGTATCATCCTGACCCACCACAGCAGTGTGAAGCTTTCTTGCCTGATTAGAAACTGCAGCATAGACATACACAAGTAGAACTAAGCCGATGGTGTGAAATAGCATGAGATTTTGGACAACGTCCAAGAAAGATCTAAAAGACAGGCCCTTTTACTGTAGTAAGTATGTGGTTATGTACAGTTCTGGAACAAAAAACTGCTTTCCTATTCTCACTCTCCTGAAATTCGAAGATGGTTAAGCCTCAGACTTAAAATCTTACCTGTAGCCAAAAGTACCTCTGTTCAACTGTGTG
Source organism: Donacobius atricapilla (assembly GCA_013397315.1). NCBI lineage: Eukaryota > Metazoa > Chordata > Aves > Passeriformes > Mimidae > Donacobius > Donacobius atricapilla. The sequence continues at coordinate 302,881 of WBMY01009468.1, forward strand.
TGTTTCACCACATAACTCCTTATCAATGGGTGTTAATCCAAAATTAACAATTTTGGTAATTCTGATAGGCCTTCTAATTAAAATGAAGTACAAAAGTTATGAAGTCTGATGTGGAGCAAGCTAAGTAGTGGGAAGGTACTGAGTAAACTTCAAATAAAGGACCGTCCTTATTTTCTCAAGGATTTAATTCCAGCAAGGAATTGAACTACTGACTTCCCCTTCCTTACCATCTCCTGCTGACAATAGTCAGATAAAATAAACCTCATCATACAGATTTTTATTGAGCTCTCTTGAGACAAAAAGAAGTAATTTCTGGATTAGAGGTCAAATGTAAGAATTCTAGGCCCAAAGGTCAATTGTCTAAGAGAATTGTAGGCATTTGTGTATATCTCAGAACAGAGGCACTATCTAAGCTGTGGCTATTGTATCATCATAGAAATGCAGTTGCTATAAATTCAGAGATCACTTACATAAAGAAAGTTAAAAAAAAAAATCAAGGATACAGTAAGGCCTTCTCAAAGACTGAAACAAATATGCACCTCTTTGCAGAAAGGGTGCAGTATCTAAAATTTCAGACACCAAATCCTTTCATAATGCATGTGGTTTTGTACTTTTCTCAAGTAGCAATGTTTGAAATAAGAAATAGCATCCAGACACTTTCCCAAATTTAAAGATTTAGTCTCTGCCCTTACACAGAAGGTCAATTCCATAACTAGAATCAGCACAACAGCATGGAGTGCAAGCCTCTGAATCAAAGAGCACCAGTTGAGAATCTAGCCCATAGTCACCAAATCTGATCTTTCAGTTACACTTACAAAATAAATCAACTGCAACTGAGATTATGGGATACAAACTCAGGCTGTTCCTGGAGTAACCCATGGTTAAACTGTGAAGCAGCAGAAATCTAAAGACTCAATAGCCTCAGAGCTATCAAGCCATTTTAACAACAGCGTAAGCAAAGCACCAATTTGCCTGTAGAGAGAGACACACTCTGGGCTTCTTCGTGATCTCACATATCCCACTTTTCCAGCCTGTTATTACATTAATATCCCTTCAGCGTTTCATAGTATGAGTGAGCTTACAGTCAATCACACTCTGTGGTGCTGAGCTTGCAAAGCAGCATGGATCAAGATCTTTCCATTCCCTTTGAAATCCAAGTCTGGATTGCTACAACTTGTTTTTCAATAGAGCAGTATTTTTAAATGCTACAGTTCAATTTTACAATGCTGCTGGCAAGGCTGGGAATCAAGCTAAATCCACATGCATCCAGCAGGGAAAGTTGCCACAGGGAAAGAGTGAAAAATCAAAGGGTGAGCAGTAAGATGATCCTATACCACTGATTTGCTGAATGTCAAAGAATAAAGGTTTAATATAGCACCAGAGAAATAAGAAAACCAAAAAAGTTACTTCCAATACTGTCAATAGTTGCTACTATGACTGAGATGGAAACACAAAACAGGAGGGAAAAAAAAGCTGCTGCATATGTATTGTTTCTGTGTCACCCATTTACATTTCAATTCTTAAGTGCTTCTCTTCAGCAGTATATGTCATTTTCAATAAGCTTCACAGCTGACAAGAGAAAGCATCATGAGGAGGTTTTTCCATGGTATAGCTTATAATCAAATCATATTTGACTAATATTTCTATCTATACCTTTTACTGCTTATGGTCTAGTCTTCGCTGAAGTTGTTTCAGGAGAACAACTACAAAATATCCTCACGTGAAACAGCTTTCCAGCAGCACCCATTTGCTGACTTCAGTATGGTGACTCCTATAAAGACACATGGAAGGCAACAAGGTCCACAGTAGGATATTTTACTGCTCTGCTGTGTCATATTGCTGTAAATCCAAAGAAATGTCAATGAAGCACCAGAACGGCAACAAGAAACAAACAAAAAAGTGTAGTAGGAACATAAATCTCACCTATCATTATGTGAGAGTTTTCACGTAAAACACAATCTCAGAACAAAATACAAATGGTACAAATCTGATGACCAGGGAAAATTTTAGACTCTCAAGTAAAACAGCCTATTATTACCCAAAACTACATGATAGTGTGGGTTTAAATTGATATTTAAACACTGTTTCACATATGGATTGCCTTGCCTTACACAACGTCCAAAATATAGAGAAACAGCACATCTATGCGAGTTCACAGCAAGACAAACATTGAATGGCAAGAATTGCACTGCAAAGGTCACAGTACCACATGTACCCAGTCACAAAACCAGAACCAGTAAGAAGGCAAATGAGTTTTAAACCATTTCCTTTCAAATCTCAGTATTTTTGCAAGTTAAGAGTCAATAGGAAACCAAAGTAATTGCACGTTAGAGCCACGCTACTGACACTATAACCAGACCTGCTTTTGTGTTAAGGTTAGGGAATAAAGTCTTGATTTAATTTCTCCTAGGATGCATGTACAGCTGTGTTAGGACCAACACAAAAGTCTTATCAAGTTCAACATCCTACCTGCAGTAATGGCCATAAACCACTTGAATTCATTTTTAGACTGGAAACAAACACATTTTGAGATTTTCATTAGAAAAAAAGTATTTGGAATAATCAATGGGAGTGGAGGAGGACAACTTTGCTTTTTGAACTGAAATATGACTCGCTTTCACCTCATCCACAGCCTAGTAATTAAATCTTTGATTTTTTTTTTTTTATTTTAAACCTTTGAGCTACCATAAACTTGTGGCAAAACAGGGAAAATTCAGGTTTTTTAAGAAGTTAATTTCCTTACTTGAAGCTTTTGCATTGTTATTCTTTTGTGGATTTAGTTTAAAAACTTGTATCCCTCTCCACTGGATGGTAGAAAGCTGTTCACTTTCCTCCTCTCACTGCCAAATTAACAAGCATGCTGAAGAAAAAAAAAAAAGGCTTTTTTTTCCTCTTCTTTTTTTTAACATGCCTGAGTAGCCAATAACCAATTTTTATTCTGCCTCCAAAAAATGACCAATAACCTACTGCAGCATGTGTTACAGTGCTGTGATTTAAATCACAAACAGGAATCTAAATAAGCAAAAAGAAAGTCATAGTTTGGAGATTGTGGGTTAGGCAAGAATGAGTGATGGCTTAATCTCTCTCATTATCCCACGTTAACTGCCAGCATTAAAGGTCATAAGTTGTCACTGCCCCTCTAATATATAAGCTGCGTGCACTGAGAGTTCTTTGCATGGGTCAGACTCTGCCCCCAAACTGCGCATCAGGCTGGACCTTTGCTTCCTGACCAAGGCAAACCCAGCAAAAGGAGCCAGGACTTTCATGCCCAAAAGCATCCTCGGTGAAACAACACTTTTTTGTCATATATCTTAGCTGGCACAAATGTCTCTTGACAATTATCAGCAATTATATCACAAGTGATCTAAAGTATTATCAAGTAAGGACTAAAATTTGTATTATCTGCTGTACACAGTATCAAGTTCAACCAAATATTGCCAAGGGCTCATACGCCACAAACACTGTCCATCACCAAAAATAACAGAAGTTATTCTGTGTAGTAATGCTTTTTATTAACCGATCCCATTCTTCTTTAAAATGAACCAAAAAAACCCCAAGACAATACACAAACCTAAGCAGTACCTTTGGTTTCACTTTACAGACACCCAGTAGGTTTCAAACACCACAGTCAAAAACTAGTACATTTTAAAACAACTAATCTTAACTGGAATTATTTGCCCTAAACCCTTCAGCCTTCAATCGTTCACGAACTTGCATGTCTTCCTACAGAACATTTACACAGTAGTACATTCACAGATACAGCATGATTTTGACATTTACTGTAGTCCTGGAAAGGAAACAAGCCAAATGCATCCCTAGCACAGCTTTAATAATTTCAAAATTCATTTGCACAAAACTCTGGCTTATTATCTCAAAACCAGTAAGGAGCAATATTTTATTTTATCTGTTTTCTGAACTCCCATTTTAACCTCCCAGAGCATAACTTAGTACTTCAGAATAGGTCTTAAGTGGGACTCAAATTATAGCTAAATCTCATAAGGTAAATTTCACTCCTAGGGCACTGATGATAAAATTCTCCTTGCCCATTAGCCAAAATACTTTTCCAGACAGTAACTTACAATATGACTATCTTTAACGCCCATGTAACAGACTCCTAAGGTCATCCCTTAAAAAAATTCTTTGATATTTCAATTTTCAAGTTCATCAGCAGCCTCCTCAGAAATGCCTGCATTCCTAACAGTCTAGTCTTCAGAATAACCCGGGAGCTGAGCCACCCACTTCACACCGACCTATACCCTTTCCAGGCAGTAGTTCTGGGAGCTGAAACTTACAGATATAGTATTTGGTAAATATCAGTTTGCCAAATAAGACTGCTGGTATTATCCACGGGGTTAATTTTGTAACCTTTCTTTGTCTTTTACATCCCACTTGCAAATTTAGGTGGGGGTGGTGATGAGGTGAGGACGAGAAAGGAGAAGAGAGGAGATACGGGACTATGATGCAGATTAGACTGATAGAGAAGCCTTTGAAAGTATCTCAAATTATCTGAATCTCCAAAAATTACTTAAAAGGGAAAAAAAACTTTAAAAAAAAAAAAAAAAAGGAAAGAAAAAGAAAAAAACCGCACACCACCAGAGGGCTGCTGCCTGCAGGAAAATGAAACTGCTGCATTTTAACACTGCAGTAGAATTCCACCAGCTCCACGGAGGCATAAATAAAATTGACCAAGTTATAAATCTTTTGTAACTAGAACACACAGCATCATACATAGTTTTACTCAGTGACATTTTGTTTGAGAGATCAGGGACAAATTCCCCCAAGGAAAGAAGCAACAAAAGTCAGCATAGCCGCATATTGTCAAAATGTGAATATCAAAGCAATTTTTCCATTTTATTACATAGTTAAAACAACTTTAGTTTTAAAGGCAGCGACAGAAATTTCAGCATTTATGTACCAGCATTTCAATAACCAAAAGGAGAAGCTAGGGAAGACAAATACAGCATAAACAGACATCATCACCTGAACAGACCAGGCTGTATGGTCCAGGCCATCCTCAAAAGGTCAAAAAAACCAAACAAAACCAAATAAAAAAGGAAAAAGAGAAATCACTAGACCTAAATAGTAGGATTATCCCAAGCCTTTTCATGATGCCATTTATTTCTGAAAGAGTTATCTATGCTAGCTGGCTAACCCCGTCAGTCCCGAAAGGGAAGTCGAGAACTATCTTAGTTTTACAGCAGGGCATCATAAAAAAAAATTAATTTTTTACTAGTCAAAGGTTCCACCCCAAGTCAGTGACTGAGCCTGTTAAGGCCAGTGAAGACTACATAGTTACTGCTTCTGAATAATCTGCCCTACTACTGCACAATTACATGAAAAGACCCTGTATTGTACACTTCTCTACTACTCTTGAAGCCAAGAAATGTCCCAGCTAGGACCCTGTAGCATTTTAGAGATCACAAGAGTACAAATAGTGACCCAACCCCCTTGAGAAGTTCAGAAACTTTAATCCAAAGAGCCTTCAGAATACAAAATAATCTTGCACAAAAGAATCAGAACTCTACAGGATCAAGCAGAAGGTTGGTATTTACGGACACACAAAACCCAAACCAACCCTGAAATGAAGTCTCCCATACACAAAGCGTACAATGCATTATGTATAAAAATGCTCAGTTTATCCACATCTGACACACCATATTGATCTGTAGCTGATGCAGAGTTTACCAAGAGACCAAAACAAAGGCACAACTGCTGCAAGTAAATAATAAGGTAAAAGACAGGGAAGACAGGACTTTGACACAGGGTAACATTCTTAGGTGCTCTGGTTCACTTCTCCAACCTTCACTGCCCTCTGTTCATTGCTATTTGTGCCAGAAGAGAACAGCATCACCCACCAGGGCTAGAAATCCACCTGTGACTGCAAGTTACTCATACCCTTAGATCTGGATCCTTGGCCTTGCCTTGTGTTCAATCCCCACCATTTCAATGAGAAGAAAAAGACCTAGAGCACAAGTTTCTCCACTCTGATGAACTCTTCATAAATTACACTTGAACAGTAAATATGATGGCAATTTTGCTATTCTGATCAAGGCTGCTCTGAATTCTTATGAAGCAGTCCACAGCCCACCTGGTTCCACAGGCACCAAAGCACTGAGTATAAATAAGAATTGGTGGAGCTAAAGAGGCTCCACAGCATCTAATTCAATGGTGGTAAGAGAAATAGTGATGACAGCATTAAGGACACAGATCCAGAAACCCCATCTATTTTTGCACCATTTTGTCTGAGCAGGACAAGGCACCTGGTAATTAAGACGGCAACTGTCCCAATCATGTTAGTAGTCTGGTTGTTCCTTTCTCCAGTAAAGATGCAGTAATGACAAATGAAACAACATTTTCTCCACCCTGAAACTTAATGCAGACTGGTTGGGTAATTTCAATACAGGTATGTATGGAATATTAGAGAAGAATTACTACTAAAAGTATTAAAATACTTGCTTGCCTTAGTTTGTGTGTTAGATGAGCAGACAGGCTTTAAGGATGAAATATAGTAATTTGTAAAATGCTGGGCCTGTATTCTCAGTTTGAATTGAATTTGCTTACAGTATCATTCCACTTAGTGCTCTAATTGGCTTGAATATTCACTGCAGAGATGTATTCCTAGGCTGCTCTTAACTAGAACACTGCCAGAGGTCTGCCTCGCTGCCATCAATGAGAAGCTTGCTCATGAGTCAAACTTCCCTCTCAGATAAATGTGAGGAAGGCCTTGGAGTTACTAAGACTGCACAGATGTAACTGAGTGGGGAATTTGCCTAAGTAATGTCTTCATCGAAATCAGGAAACAACCAGAAGTAAAAGAGATGAAATTTCATAAATATGAGCAATGAAATAAACTACAGGCCTAGAAGAAAAGCAGCATGGGACAAACCCCAGAAACTGTAGGACAGATTGTTCTTTATGGTCGATGATTACTGATTTTAATCAAGCCTTACTGATTTACAGGAGTAGGAAGTTTGGGGGGGAAAGGGTAGATTTAATTAGTTTCAAAGGCTAATGACAAACTTGAAGGCTGGTGCTCACAAAGTGTAAGGAATCTTAAAAGCTGTGCCACTCATAGCCGTGTCTTTACAAAAAAACAAATGCTTCCATTTAATAGGGTGATAGTGCCTGCACCATTGCCAAGTTCTAATATAATACTTGGCTTTGTCTTTGGTGACGATTTTGTACAGACAGGCATTGCAAACACACAAACAGCTCTCAGTCTTCCTCTCAGCTTTCTGCAGGAAAGGACTACTTCAAATACTGCCACTGTACCGAAATGGGTACATGGAGGAAATACAGAGAGGGCTCCCTTCCTCCCACACTCCCTGAGCACTGAGCTCAGCTTGCAAACAGAAATGACCAAGTTCAAGTCTCCATCGCCCCTGCTTTGCACTGCTCCAGCAGCAGCAAGTAGGCAGGAATCCAGCCTGCTAAGCTTTATGGGGATTCCCCCAGCATTAGGGAATCATAATGTGCTTTTAGCACCACCTTTTCCTTCTAACTTTGGTATAAGAATCTTAGCCAAGATGCCAAGATAGCTTCTACAGCAATCGCGATTTGCCATAGCAGCATCTCATGGCCCTGAAAACCAAGTGAAGATTAGAGAAGCTGTGCTGTTTAGGACAGCTTTCTGTTAACCTGATTTTTTTAAAGGAAATAAAATGTAAATGTTCAGGCTGTCTGTCTGCAATTCCCCCATAACATCAGAACCCATTATCAAATTCCAACCAAGTTTAAAAGAGCAAGGTAAGTCTCTGAGATTCTACAAATTTAATGGAAAGTGCTTAATGTCTGTGCAAAAAAATCCAAGAGATCCAAACTATCACTCCCACGGAAAGCTCACTTGTGATTCAATCCTTAATGTATTTCAAGAGAAAGAAAAAAGATGGACAAGCAGCAGAGACAGCTCCAAATGAGTCACAAACATTGTCCTCACCTAGTCCAAGAGAAAAGGGACAGAGAAAGGGCAGGAGTGGCTGGGAAATATAGAGTACAAAACTGGAGAATACAGAGCTCCTTAGCTTCACAGTTCACTGTGCAAGTTACAGTTTCGCTGCACAGGGTAACACAGAATATCAGAAGAGTTGAGGCTGGAAGTGATCTCTAGAGATCATCTAGATCAACACCCTTGTTCAAAGCACAGTCAACTGGAGTGGCTGCTCAAGGCTTCGTCTCGTCTGCATCTGAACAGATACAAGGAAGGAGACTTCCCAACATCTCTAGGCAACTAGTGCCAGGTGCAACCCACTCACACAGTGGAGGAGTGTCTTCCTATATTTAAATGGAACTTCCTATTCACACACAAAGGCCTGACTAGGATTAGTGCCTTGGCATGAAAGGGATTACATGCAGATAATGTAACACAAATTATCCTTCCCCTCAACTCACAAACTGGGCAAGACACATGAAATGTGGAAGAAAAAAAATACATCTAAGAGAAAATAATTCTCCAAGGACATCAGTATTAATTTCCCAAAGATAAAGCATCTTGTATAAGTAGGAGACAACCATAAAAGTACCTTGTTTTTCAGCTGACCATGACCACACAGTTAAGAAAAGAAAAAATCTGACGATACACTTATTTAGTTATGGGCTACGTCCTTGAGCATTTCTATCAGCTCTTCTAGCAGTAAACATGAACCTATTTAAATAGGGCCTAAACAATTAAGGGTCGCAGCCATGGAACTGTAACATCTCCAAAAGTTTTCTGAAAATACCTTCCTAGAGTCTTAATTAATTTTTTCTAATAAATTCCAGCTGTAGAAAGAACCAAATGTCAGTCTAGTCGCCTCTAAATTAGGTTGATAATCCTTGTATCAGTTTCCACTTTGAAGAGGCAAGGTAACACCAAAGTTTAAAACAAAGATAAACAAACAAAACCCCAAAAGCCACTAAAAGAAAAACTAACCAACCAAAAAACCCCACAAAACCGCAAACCAAAAAACAGATGATGAAGACTTCAAAAAGAAAACCATACACCAAACCTGCACCTGCTGCCGGAAGGTTTTTTCAACATGGCAGCCAAGCTATCCATCATTTAGAATCTGAAAATACAATGAAATCTTAGTAATAGAATACTGTGAGAGATTAAGGGATTCTCATATGGTAAAAATCTTAAATGGTCAAATCCATTCCTTAATTTTAGGAACAGGTCACCTTATTAAAATGAATTCACACAATCACTGAATAAAACTCACCCAGAGCAAATGGCTGGCATGATAAGTAACCCAATCCTTGCTGGCAAACGTTCAGCCAAAGACATCAGAAAATTTTTAGCATCCCACACCGTATATTTAACACCACAAAGATTTGGGATATGAAGTCCTGTTTTCACACTTAAACTTGTGCTTTCATGCAAATGCAACAAAACATTAGTCTTAGCAAGGCTTACGCTAGATGAGCCCAGACTTCATCAGAGCAGGACATGGTTTTTTTTAGATAGAATTTTTAAAAAGGAAATCGTACATCTCCAGTTTATGTTTAGCTGCAAATATGTTCTTGAAGGTCCCTCTTCCTCATAAATTATATTCCTGTAAGGCAGATGAGCCAACACTATGAACCTGGGCTTTGGTGTGCCTCATCCTGGACCAAAGCAAAAAAACAATCACTTTTCCAGTAGGAGTATCTGGGTAGAAACCTTGTGTCTACACTGCTAGCCATACATAAAATAATTAAGAAAAAAAATGAAAGAAGATAAGGAGCCAAGCAATTTCATCATCATTCCCTGCTGGGTCAGAATGAAGATCTGGTACATTCTCATTTGCAGCTGCTGTTCCACTTTGGCAGACTGACACTTAATAGTTCTAAGAGTAGGCTTCTGACAAACAGTAAAAAATTAACATATTTTTGGCCCAGTCCAGTTTGCTTCTTCCAGAAACCAGCTCCTCCATTACTTCTGTTGCAGTCAATAGTGCTTTCAATAGGTAAAATACAAGTTTATGGCATTTAAAGCTGAACACACAGAGGAATGACACTGCAAAAACAGAGTGTGTTAATACATAGGCAATGTAGACATTATTAAAAAACATATATATTACCACACTGATTTGTTTTCTCCCACATTAAACATATAGTGCAAAAGACAGCTAATCAAAATTGCAAAAGCCTCAGGATATAAAGACAGCATGTTGTTTCGTAAGTAGAAACAGAGAGCCAGAAGAGTACTTACTAAATGAATGCCTGAAAACAGTTTTCCTTAAAAAAATTTTAAAAAATTAAATGTAAGTACTTCACTGGAAATATTATCATGACTATAATTCCCACATAGTGTTGGAACATTAAAATGAGAAAGAAAAATGGATAGTATTTGCATCCCACCCTAAGCCACCTGATGATTTCTTGCCTCAACAGCCCCCTGCACCCTGCATTAACCCATCTGCTGTCAGCTGATTCGCAAATCTCAGTGCAAAGTTTTCACCAGCAATAATCTCCTTTTGTCAGTAGCTGGCAAGTTACTTACTTTCTTCCAAACTCCTTAATTATCAAATCACTGATAATCAAATCACTGGGTGGATTATTAGCTAAAAAACTGAAAAGCAGTCCATTATCTGTGGTGAGCTACACAGAGTCCCTTCCAGTCTAACCTTACCCCATCCCAAATTAAAAATGTTTATGTGAAAAAAATGGTTAAAAAGGATTCCTTGTCCTTCTAAGCAGGCAATAACCTTTAACAAGGAAGCCAAAGTAGGTACAACAAAAGTCTAAAAGGCAGAAACAGCTTGGCATAGCCATGGAATGCAAAACAGTAAGCTTGGCCATTAGTACTCCATGAGAGAGTAATTTAGGGCAGCTTTAGGGCTACTTTATATCAGGGGGCCTGACATGTCTCTGTGGCCTTCAGGAAATAATAAAATCGTTTCCTCAAAGTAAAACCAAGAGCACGAACAATTCAAGAAAACTCTCCTACTCTACCTGCTCCAGCACCAAGCATGCATCAGCCACCTGCACCAGCCTGAAGGTTACTCTGCCCTCTAGGAAGGCAACAGTACCACTTGCAAGAGAATGTACCTGGATTTGCTTTAACACATACCATCATTTACCTTCTTTGTTCATCTTGCTTTTTGTCCTTAGTCTCATGACACACTTGCATTTAATAGCCTTTAAAAAGTTTATCCCAAGGTCATTGCAAAAGAAAGAGTGCATTCCTGTTTATACAGTCCACAGGACAACTGCACCCTGATAGGCATCTCTGCCACAAATAACACATCCAAGAACAAAATGCTTGCAGCTACATCAATAACCAGTAATGTACTTCTATGAAAGGAACCAAAAAAATTCTGCTGTTCCACCTAAACTCCACTCAAACCCAACTTTCAAAAGCTATGAAGCAATGGAAAAAATCTTCTGGATAATTTTTTAAGTGTGGTTTTTAGCATATTTTTATTAGTAATGTTTCTAGTCTGTAAACATAATTAATTCATTAAAAATGTATATACCTATTTAAAACTAAATGTATAATAAGTAAAATGAAACTGGATCAACAATATTAATATGCTCTAAAAGTAGGCATTTCAAATCAAGTTTAATTTGGTCACACTTGTATACCTTTTAAAAAGACTTTCTGGAAAACTCACATCTACCAAGCATGGATGCTCATAGGAATCATATCCAAACTGTTCAAGAAAACGGAATTTTTGGTTTGAACTTGCAAAGTTCACATCTGTGAATACATCTGTGTTGGAAGTGCTTGCACAATGATCCAAGCAAAATGCAATTCTCTTATGCAATATACCCAACAGCCTACATTCAAAAGTACAATTCGAATCTTTGAATACTGCATAAGTGCAACCAATCCATAAGTGAGGTAAAGACAGTTGGGGAAAGGAGATATAAATAGCTGTTTGCCAGAAAATCTGAAACAAATAAGGATTTAAAGGAAATCACTTTGCATTTACAGACACTGCAGATGAAGACAGTTCAAGTTCATTAAGAACACTATTTACAACAAATTATTCATGTTATTCTACAGATCATTATGGCTGTTTTGTAGAAAAACATAATGTTTATGCATGAACTGGAAATGAAACAATCTCCTCATATTCCATAAGCAGAATGAACAGTATTATTGACTAAGATTGCTAAACATCTTGGGCTTGCTTAAAAAAAAGAGAAAATTTCTTTGGGATATTTCTTAATAGGACAATCCACAACAAACAAAACAATTCCACCCTCATCTATTTTTCCCAGACTTGATGATCCTTCTACTCAAGTCAGCTCAACTTAAAAATGGACTGACTTCACAAGGGCAAATTACAGTACCTTAGCATTTGAAGAGGACCACTACATAAGCATTCATTTATGTCTCTGCCTTTACTGTACCTTCATGGGAATCTACATCTGGGCTTCCACCTCATCTTATTCTGACTGTTCTCCTGTGTGCATAGTACAGTCCTCATGCAATGTCTTTTACTTCAGAAGGTTTTACTTCCAAACTCCTCATTTCCTTTCAATTTTTTTTCGAAAGCTGGAATTCTTCCACCACTTACATTTGTTCTGTATTACCTACCTGCTAATTTTTAGGTGTGTATCGCATTTATTATTGTCCTCACAATTAAGGTTTAACTCGCTAAAGCACACAATATTAAAGATTTCCCAAAAGGTAATGTATGGAGTAAACTTACGGTATACTGAAAAACATTGCAATGCTGGAGAATCCAAAGCATACACTGGCTGCTCCACTCAATTTACAAAAGGAATTGTAAGAACTCACCTAAAACACTACACTTGGCCTTCTCATAGAATCCCCGATTTTCTTGAGATTAAAAAAACTCCTCTCAAGAGGTAAATTTTAACACGAAGCTTTTTTCCTTTCTTCAACCTCCTCACCCAAATGCAGTCCTTCTTACTGTGGCAGAACAAAATGACACTAGAACAGTGACAAAAAGTAGAAGAGCGCTTGAACAGCGCAAGAACCCTCTTTGTGAAATCAGCGCTTCCATAGTTCTTGCTGGCATCTGAAATGTAAGTATATAGTCATAGAGTCCTACTCATTTGATAGCATCCAAATTTAACAACCCTTGGGTGAGAAAGCTTACTGTGCTTTACAAAGAAAAACAATAATTCAGAGCCTGCTGCTGTTTCCACAAGTTGATAATAATTGTGCTACTGATATTGAGATAAAAGACTAATGGCATGCCCCTACAAAGTTTCCAGAAGGATGGAAGTTAAAAATAATTTTCACTGCATTTAGCAGACAGGAATTTGCTAATTCAAACAATAAACAAAACAAACCAAGTAAGAGTGAAAGTCATAAAAGGGATGGCTGAACTTTCCAGTTCACACAAGTAGCAGGATAATACTAGTTTACTTCAGTCAGTAAAGTAGGCAGACAGTATTTTTGAAAAGTCAAAGGTATATGAATTTAAGAAAGACCAAATCTCTCAAAACTCGTAACCATTACTTGAGAATCCATTAAATGCATGTCACTGTGACATAACCTTTCTTGGGAAAAAAAAAATTCTTAAGACCTCTACTACCTACAGTATTGCTTGCAGTATTTATTTCTATGATTACAAATTCAACATTTAAGTCTTCACAGACTATCATGAGGAAGAGTAGGGTTCATACTGCTTTGAAAGAAACTTTCATAGGGAAAGCAAAGTATATGTATGAAAATACTATTAGGATATATACTGGTTTGTTCTTTACTTGTGTGTTTAAAAAGGCCATGAGGAAAACTGCAATGATTTACACCTCTTAAAATGATATATTCATCTAGACAGCTAAATGGAAGAAAGCTGTACTCCTTACTTTCTCTCTGGATCCAATATGCTGGGTTAGAAAAAGAAATTATAGCAGTATGAATGAAGAGGATATACTTTGTTTAGCCTACTTACCCAAGGAAATCAGGCATCTGAGACCACATTGACTACCCAACATTCCTTGAATAGAGCTGAAGTTTTCAAGCAAATTTGACAGAGACAAATGAAAAAAATTAACAAATTTCAGTTTCTTCCAGTGTCATGGAAACAGATGGATGAGGCTGTAAAGAACTGTCCTGTTTAAGTTCTCACTGAATAAAAGGCTACTAAATTCACTAAGACCCAAATTTAATGATTTCTGTTCTTACATAACCCAACAGCACACTGCTGAACACCTCACTCATGGCTCATATATAATTAACACGTTATACACCAAAATAGCTGTAAGCTATATGGGATGCAATGCAGAAAAGGGAACTTGTACAATTTTTGTGAAGGTCAAAGTGCTGTGAGTTTCAAGCACAACTTTTTGTACTGGGCTTAAAACCGAATAAAAGGAACATAACAAAATGGATAAGCAACATTAAACTTCCCATGAAGTTTATCTCAGTGTGAGTAGAGTAACTCCCACTTAGAACCAATGCCTTATTGCTTGTAGACAAATCAGCATTTCAGAAATTTCAATTAGGCATTGAACTGGTGCTACAGCAAACAATGATGCCAAAGCCTATACAGTGACTGTCAAATGAAAATACAAGAAAACCCTCCAAAATGCTGAAGACCTTCACAAGAAATACTTCAGTTCCTCCTCTTTGCACTCATTAATAAATATTCACTACAGTCAGTCTGAATAACTGTTAAGAGTTTCAAGGGTGAAACAGGGGTTAGTGAGGCCAAAAGAAACACAAGAACAGAGATAACTGTGGAATTCTAAAAAAAAAATAGAGCAAGGAATAAAAAATAGAATAGAGCAAAAAAATAAATAGAGCAAGGAATAAAAAAATAAAATGGAGCAAGGAATACACGAGAAGCTGGTTTCATGTAAAATTAGTGGCACATGAAGAAAACCTATACCTAAACCTATCACACTGCTTCATGATCAGGCGTGACAGGGGCTTCTAAAGGAGTACTGTTTCCATGTGTGTTACTGTAACAGGACACACATCCTTTGCTCACTACTGTTAATTACAATGAAAACCTATAATTAACCGTAAAAGAATGTACCAATGGAACGGAGATAAACCAACCTTTCTCCACACACCCATATATATACACAGCAGTGAATTTTTTACACTGGCAGTTCTGTATAATAATTTTTTGAGTACAACAATCAAGATTCTGATGCTCCTTGTATTCTTGAAAGATCATTTTACATAGAGATTCCATAAGCTATTCCGCCAGATGACGTCAAGAAGAGGTGCTCTAAATTCAGCCTATTACAAAAGCAAACCATCTTGCCACAGTACTCAAATGATATGTGAAATTCATATGTTGCATTACTAAAAATAATTTTTGTCCCTCTATCATTCCCACTAGCAACAAAGATCTAGGCCCAACCATTTTTCAGCACTGCCCTGCGTAGCCCCCTTCCAACTTCTCTGCCTCAGAGACCCTAATCTTCCCTTTGTGCCATCGGTCACCCTTGGCAAGTGTGACGCACCAGCCCAGAAGGCTGCTTAGGACAAATTTTGCATATCTGATCAATCAATACTTTCAGTTGTTACCCACCAATTCGAACAGAAGGCTTTTCCCACCCACAGCCAGATGTCACCAGGTACCACAACCGGACCGCTCCGCAGGGACCAGTAGGTTGCTGCTCGTAAACACTTTTTTTTCAGCTTTTAAGGTGGCAATCAGCATGAACTTCACAGAGAGAAAGCCAAAGAACTTACCTACCTTTAAGTTCTCCCTCCATGGCACCCTCTATAAGTCTCCTCTGAACTATGAATGAACCCTCAGCCCTCCCCAAAACCCCTTCTTCTGATGTCAGTAAAAGCAGGTAACAGTGATTAATACATTTGTATAACTCCAATGTATCTGGGAATAAAGCTTGACCTGCCTATCTGAAATAACATTATAGAGTCAATAATTTTTTATTCCAAATAAAAGTGGTGGATATGCAGATCACTGCAAAATGGACAGGACTTTGCAACACAACTTACACTTTCTTTCTAGTCATCATTTCATTTGCTAGATTGTTTTTCTCACTCTTCCTCATCCCCTTAGAAAAAAAAAATTCAAGACATAACCTCCTAATCTCCCAGGCTTCAAAGTCAAGCTCTAAACGAATTATTACAGTCACAACTTCCTTCATCTGTAAGCCACCCAAAATGCCAAGATACACAATATACTATGGTGAACCAGGCCCTCTTATTGCACTGCTTGTCCTCACCCTAAAATGATGCAGGTTGCCTGCTTACCCTCCAAAACAAGCAGGATGAGGATGAGCTACATGCTACACACTGGTTATGCCATTCTGCATGCCCCCAAATGTGGTTAGCACAGAAAATGCGAGAAGACCAGAAGGAATCTTTCCATATTTAGCCATGTATGTTTAATACTGAGTTAGATTTCACCTCAGTGCATTATTCCATTAATCAACGGTGGGAATAACAAGAGAGACACACACTGACATCAGCTACTTTCAAGATCTCTCTTCCTCCTTCCCCCACCTCCAGCTTCTATGACACCATGTATTGTGCATTTCATGTGCATTCATGTGTGCAAACAGCAGAGACTTACTTATCTATAAAGATCAGTTATATGGTAAAACTGCAGAAGGAAACTTTCACCCTTGTCCAGCTGGTTGAGTAACTGCAGAGGCCAACAGCAGCAAGCCTCTAAATACATCCTGTTCTTCTCTCTCCACCCCCACATCTCTAATCACTTAGGAGGAAGATAGGAAGATTAGCGGAGAGGAAAAAAACATAACCGAAGCTGCAGATAACCCTTTAGGACCACAACATCAGGATATAAGAACATGGAGCAAAAGGTTAATGCAGCTGTATTTTCAGGAATCTCAGGCACAATTGCATTTAAAGGGGAGGGAGGGGTACTGAGAAGGTGAGAGAGCGAGAAAAAAGGAAATGGTGATGGAGACAAAAATGAATTTGTCATCTACAGCTGGCTCTTTGATCACCTGGAGTATTCAGGAAAGGATTATCAGCAGAAATAGGGCAGTTTTATTAACAGTACACCACAATTTTTCTTGTAGGATATTTTCATTACCATCATCAGAACAGATTTTAGTAAGAACACAGCTGCAGAAGACTCATTGAGCTATGCAAAGGATAAAGCTAGTAACCAAAACAGTGACAGAGAACTACCTTTAGCAGCTGATATACTGATAAGATTTGAAAAAAAGAAAAAAAGAAATACAAATAAAAGTCACTTCCACTAGGAGATAATGTCATCTTCATCCATGTCTCTGAACGGTTGCTATGGGGTTGTGAAGAGGAGGGGAAGGATGGGGGGGAGGTTATAATCAATCATCTCAGAAGAGCATTGCTTCTTACAGAGAAAGATCTGGATTTTGACTGTGTCCCCAAGAAAATTGCGGACTGCAGAGCTGCTGCCACGCAGGGCAGTGAGGAAGCAGGCAGAACAGAGGCAGCAGCTGGGGATGGAAACGCCTATTAAATCCTTTAGACAACAGATGGGCAAAGCTCGGCTGGGTTATAAAAAAAAAAATACACCACAATGCATCATGTTTTATTGTCCCACCATAATGAACAACACTTAACACCCACATGCCCAAAGAAACCCCCCCTATGGCTGATCTTACCCCCACCCTAAATTATAACCTCAAGTCTCAATCCACTTTTGGGGGGATCCCAACCCAATGAATATGCCAGATGTCATTGCTTATTGCACCTGTTACTAAAAATAAAAAAAAAAAATTAAGAAGGAAGGCATTTGGGCTTCTTTTTAAGGGTTTTTCTTCCAATTAATACTCCCCTGCCCTTGAAGTGAATATGCTATCCAAGCAAAGCAACAGTAAGTCCAGATCTTGAACGCATTTAGGGGATCTAATTATGTCATGTAGGGCAGAAGCACCTGCTCTCTGCTAATTCCCTCCACTCGCTTTCCTCTTTTTAATATTTCTTACCATTGTTCCATTCAGGAAAATCTGCTGGGGGCGAGTTTCATAAACAAGCTTAAAGCAAAATAATGAAATAACCTCCCTTCCCCCCTCCCAACCCTCCTACAAAAACACAGCATAACCAGAATGAATTCTGCTACCGATCCTCTATTTTTCTTTTATTTCAGACCCTACCCACAAAAACCACCAGCCCATCCATCCATATTTGCTAAATACCCACAGCAGTCAGTGCCAGAGACATACTGTACATATTTCCACCACCCCCCCCAATTGCACCTTAAGGACTACACCCTTTTCAATCATGATGTCATGAAATACTGCTGGTGACTCCCCCACTACCACCACCACCACCTCCTCGGTACTACAGGCTGTGAACCTTTAATTTCAATATAATTTGATTAAAAAGAAAAATGCTCCTAAGTAGGGCAGTGAAGAAACGGATGTGAAAATTCACCACCAGCAGTTCATCTATTTTTTCCTCTGCATGTACTCTGGCTGTCATCAGAACAACACCCATTAGCAGGAGTAATGAACATAAAGCATCCTGGGCTTTTTTTTTTTCCCTTTTCTTTTTACAAAAAACGGAGAAAAGAAAAAAAAGAAAGGAAGAAGAGAAGGCATTAAAATGGAAACTAAAAATAAATAAAGGCCAAAATCCCCTATGAATATTACCTTCGGTGAAACAGCAAATGGGAAAACCTGAACCCTCGAACACCCCATCCCCAACACCTCACTGGCTGCTACAGCACCTTCCCCCTGGCACCGGTGCTGCTGCAAAAGAACCAACCTGTCTGTCCTTTTCCTAGGGTTTTCTCCAAACGATAGGGTCCAACATATTGTGCATGTTGAGCTCCGCTGCCTTCTTTCCCTGTTGATGTCATTTCTACCTGGATCTGTAATTCTGCAATGTGTATGTGCTGATGAGCTGGAATTTCTCTCTCTGCAGCTCTTTAAATTCCCACTTTGCAGCTGTGCCAGCAAAGCACTCTTTTTCTTTGCTTCAGTCCCCTTGGTTGCAGATTTTTCGTCTTCCTCCTCTTTCTTTCCTCTCTCTCTCACGTGCTTGTTTTCTCGCTGGGTCTGCTTGGGACGCTGAAAGACGAAGGAGTTATTTTCGTGTTCAAAGAGGGGGATCTACGATCCAAGCCCAAGGAGCATGATGCTGGTGATCCGAGCTCCGCACGCCTTGTTCTCTCCAGGAGCTGTTCAAGGGAGAGCCAGAGCCGGAGCGGCGGAAGAGCCGGGGCCCGCAGCTGTGAATGACATTAAAAGCAGCCAATCCCCTCGGCTCCCACCTTCTTCTCCCCTCCTCCTTCCACTACCTTTTCTTTTCTAGCATCAGCAGTTGCTGCCTCTGCCTGCTACAGAGCATCATCACCAATGGCAGCAGCAAACACCTAAGTTCATCAGCCTATTGATAAGGCACAGTTAAATATCATTTAATGTGTATATTAATTTAGGACCCAAACACACATTTCAGAAAAGGCAAGATTGTGGTAGGAAATAGGAAAGGGGGGAATAAGGTACTTCTGAAAATGAGCTTACGAAATTATTTGATTCTGTTTGATTCTGGTGGACCTGTGTCTCCTGGGGATTTTACCCCTTAAAGAAAACCTCGGGGGAAAGAGGGGGGGTTGCGGGGGAGAAGAGAAAAATAACAGGGACAATCCTGTAACCACTGAACTCAGAAACAGACCTGCTTTTGAATTTGATGGGAACAAAAAAAAACTTGGTCCTTAGATGAGCAGATAAAAAGCTGAATGGCCACTCTCTTAATTAAAATTGCAACTGAAAATCCAGGGATTAGATGTAAATAGGAACAGACTGCCAGATCTGCAGGCACCATCCTAGCCGTGTAAGAAAACTTTCACTGTTTTTGTCCAAGTATGGCTGTGTTTAACCTTCAGAGATTAGGGAGCTGGACAAAAGAAAGGATTCTGCAGAGATACAGGTTCAGCAGAAGCCTATGTACTTTCTGGATTTGGGACCATACAACAGTTTCAGCCAGTCTCCAGGGATATCAAGCTGAAGCTGTTCCCACACACAAGTTCCATTTTTACCTTCTCTTCCCTACTTCAGACAGAAAACTGGTCAAGATACTGCTATTCAAATTCCAACTGAGATACAGACAGAGCAAGAATTCTCAAGTCAGGGAAGGTAGCCTTGACAAGCCTGTAAAGAGAGGGCAAAACTTTTAAAAGCCTTATCATTATCTGTTGCTCATTGAAAGAAGACAATTTTAAGGTTTGGTTTTTTTTTTTTTTTTAAGAGGGAAATTTACCATTTTTAAATATCTACATCCAGAAACACAAGATGCTCTTGTAAATTGGAATAAAACTAGAAATTGGCTGTCTACCTGTGCCACCACCAACATGATTATCAAACAGGTTGCAGAGGAGTTAGTAAGATAAGGAGGTGGGACAAAATCAGGCCAGTAGACTGAAACCTTAAACAGTTCCAGGATTTCTTCAGGAAACAAAACCGTAACACTTGCTTTGGAAAAAACCAACCCTGTTTTGCCTAATATGGTTCACCTTTACTCACTTTCAAGCTGTATCAGTGCAGCAACCTGTAAGCAAACTCCAAAACATCATCCCCATGCCTCAGCTTCCTCCTCCACACCATACCCTGTGTGACCACCCACCAAGACTCCTTCCCTGCCAAGCACTGCTTCTGTGTCTTTCCAATGGCAACCTCTTCCCAGTCCAACCCTACAGGTGTTTTCTTTGCCCTTACTACTCAACTCAACTCAACTCAACTCCAAATTGCCATTTCTCCCACCTCCCCAGACCTTTCCTTGCTCATTGTTCTCCCACCACACCTCTGCTCCCCGTTCACCCTCACTGCCTCACGCATTCTCCTCTCACAGCACCTGTGCATCACTTCCTGCACCTGAGCTTGCAGCCCCTCACCAGGGAGGGAGGGAAGAAAGCTGGGAAAAACACCACCAACAACCAGGGTAGCACTTCCCCATGCCCGAGGGGTGAGGCACCACCTGCCCTTGGCACGAAGCAAACCTGCCCCAGGTGTGGCGCAGGGCTTGGACCTTGCACCACCGACAGATGTGAGGGCTCAAACACCCAACCACAAGGCCCAGAGGCATCGGGATGGATTCAGCAGGGCAGCCTGGTCCATCTTGCAACATGGTTGAAAAAATGTCTCTGGAACTTGAGATACATACCACATCCCTCAGAGGATCTCCTTTCCCTATGGCTTACGAGCTATGATGGGATCATTCTAGGTGAGGCACCATGGTGGGAGAAGCACTCTCCCTGATGGGCTCTTGGCTACAGAAATCAAATGTTGGGGGCAGTTGAAATGTGTCATGGTTTCACTCCTCTCTAAATGTCTGCCCCCTACACCGTCAAAAAGTCCCCACAGACAGTAAGTGACAATGCTGAATTATGGCAATATGTGCATAGCTTTCAGAAAAAGGAAAATATTGTTTATTTGTATAAATTAGCAAAGTATCCACACCACCATATTAATAATGCAGGGGGTGAATATCAACAGAGATCAAAATCTTTTTTAATTCCAAGATTTGTATCTTAAAAGGTATTTAATAAGAGATGATGATGTCTGTATGTAGATGAACTATATATGGGTCAAGTTATTAATAGAAAGATGAAAAATCAGACAATATTCTCCATCCAAGTCCAAACTTGTGTATTTCACATTTCTTTCTATTGGGCATTGAGGAAAGTAGGTTGAGACATGGATGTTACAAACACCCACCTTCTGCCACAAAATATGTGTCAGTGTCATGGCTGGAACAAGGTCAGAAACGTGGTGAAGTTCATATGATCCTGACTGAAAGATAAAACAAAACAACACAAGTGCACACACATGCATACACCCCCGCCGCTCCCACCCCCTCTCCCAAAAACTCCCGTATCTTTTTGGTCTCATTTACTTACGTTATTTTGATTCAGTTGGCATATCCTTCTGTATAGCCTATCGCAACAATTTCAACCTTTTGTCCTAAACTGTTTTTGAAAAAATGCTTGGACATTTCTTGATTACTGAATAATCAATTGTTTTGGGTTTTTTGTTCGTGGTGGTTTGGTGTTTATTTGTTTGTTTGCTTGTTTTTGTGGGGGTTTGTTTGTTTGTTTGTTTTAAATTTTATTTATTTCTTCATATGGAGCCAAATCCCATTTATCTGTACCCCTTTGATCTGAAACTCAGTCCTTTGAATCTAGGTTATGTCCCCCTGGTGTGAATTACTTATACAATAACTCCCTCAATTATTTGAAGCCCTGTTTATCCAAATGTTTTGATGTTCCAAAAGTATTTTGAATAAACAGGACTCTGCTGTCATTGTATATATCAGATATCTTTGGGGATGCATATAGGGTGATTTCCCCTGACCTTATTCTGTATAATCTTGTGCTTAAATGAAGAAGCATTGTAAACTTAAGTGTATAGTTGGCATATTGGCATAATCTTTGGTTCTTGTATTCTTTTCTCCTTAATTTTGCTTCTGTTATTCTCATTTAAGGACTAAATTTTTCTCAGAAAGGACTCAACACTGATCCCAGCAAAATTTTTGTTTGAGTATGAAGTGAAAAAAATAGAAATGATTTAGAATTTTGCAGTTTTATCATACTTCTGAAAAAAAAAGCAGAGCAGAGGTTTTGCTGTTTCTTTTTTTTTTTTTTTTTGCATTCTACCCACTCCCATTGACACTAGTATATGTCTAATGAAAGTCTTCATGATCATTTGTTTTCTTAGATGCTTGTCATTGCCTTTCCTCTTATTCTCATGAAAATCTTAAGGGTCAAGATGGATCATGAGATGATGAAAAAAAGCTACAGGAAAAAACAGGTCAATTAGGAAGTTTTGTTTTCATGTTTTTCACTTGTTCAGTTGAATATATGTGCGAAGTTAGTATTGAAAAAAGGGGAAGCATAAGGCTTACAGGAAAAGTCACCAATAAAGTTGTGTAATTAGCATGGAATAATAAATCAGTAGTCTTCTTGTGGTAAGAAGAATTCAGATAAGCTAGGACTTTGTCTCCAATTAGAATAACCTAGAAGCTAATGGTTATGATTAGGACATACCGAAGTTAAAGAGGACAAAAATATTCAGTATTTGCAATGTCAGGATCCATTATCTCATCCTGAATTGTGTATTCCATCCACATATGTATGGACATGACACCCCTTTGATAAGTGGGGTAGGGATTTATATATTTTGAGAATTAACCTCATTGTATAGGTATTTCATAAGAAATTGACCCAGGTGTTTGAGGGACATTTAGTCATCAATACTGTTGACAAATTGATAATACTTTTATCGAGGATGATTGTATCAATCTGCAACATCTCCAAACAGATGTTAACAGTCCAAATTTGAAAAATTTTCCCCTTTGCATTTTCCCCTTAGGTATCCACTGTCTTTATAAGAAGCCAAGGAAGACTGCAAGAAAAGAAAGGATTGGATTTCAGTAAGTGGGTGGTGTTTTGAATTCTTAGAACACACGCAGAGTTCAGACACTTTTCTTACTATAGCAAGTGTTGAGGAACTTAATTAGTTAACATCAGCTACTGGAAGGCAGTGCTTCCACACAGACTCCCACTGTGGCAGCTCCTAAAAACTGGTCTATATTGCTCAGCAAAGCCATACCATGACTAGTACATCATTTTTAATATTCACCCCCCAAAAAAACCCAAACTGCTAGCTTATTATCTACATATCATTTTTGTTTCAAGCTGAATTAAGGTAAAAGTTGTAAAATGTTTAATAACAAAATAGATAACTGCTTTCACAGTGTCATTTCCTCTGGACCATGGACTCTCTTTATTCCTTTGGAAATATTACCGTCATTTTCTCAAGCCTGCTGCTGTCATTACCTGTGCTTCACAGAATTTTTAAACTATTAAGAAACAAAAAGCTATTTCCAGCTTAATATAGCAATGTGAAAACCTCTGTATGAAGTTTTTGTCTTTTTTCATACACTGAGCTTTGTGTTTCCTAATTATATGAATATGCAGGCTCATTCACTTAGTTCACTAAGAGAAGCTGTGACTGGTATTGACAGAAATCAAATTTGAAAGCAATCAAACACTTCAGCATGAGGATGGGTCTATGGTAACTGACCTGTCTTTGAGGTACAAGAGACCTAAAGAATTTCTGTCTTCAGTTGTCAGATCAAGTCTCCACCTACCCTAATACTGTATCTCCAATAGTACCTGTAAGTACAAACTTAAGGAAGAATAAGTCCATGGCAGTGTATGTGAGTCTCGCCTGCAGTATTCTCTAAGGATCCAATTGTTTTCAGCTCAGGGACTTTCTGAGCCAGATGTTGTTTCTGTGTGTGCTGTACTCCTCAACAGAGGGGTTTGGTTTTTTTTTTCTGTGAGCTTGTTTTTGTCTTCCCTTAAAAACCTGACACCATGACAGATGGTCAGATATCTCTTCAGATTATGTGCATGCTTCTCAGAACACAGTGAATCCTTGAGACAAGTAACATCCATTGATCAATGCTCAAGAACCTCAGAAAGGAAAGACAGAAAATTATGTGTGAGACACCATTCTTGAAATCCTGCAGCTGTACGGAGCAGTTCAGGGAGCCTAGAAACAGTAGAGCTGAGAGTTCAGAGCAGTTGGTATTTGAGATGTAGAAAATAGGTATGTGAAAACTGAAACACAACTTCTGACTGTGTTTTTTCTGGTTTTAGAACAATTCCATCCATTCAATTTTTGCCACAAAATGCTTGTGCACCCTGATCAGTGACTGATGATCTGTATGATGATATCCTAGAGAGGCGACTATATGTACTATAAGGTACATATTAGCAGCTATCATGGATGTTTTATGGGCACATTAGCAATATCCACGGAAGCTATATGATGTCAAATACACTGAATAAAGCAAATTCTCCAGATCCTACCACAGGTGATTCAGTGAAACATTCCATCAACATTCCAGAATATTCCTGCAATTCTCTGCTGTGATTTCAAGTAGGCTAAAAAGTGTTCCTTGATCAGGATGAACAAAGAAAAATATTAATTGTCTAGACTACAGAGTCAGTCTGCCCAGTAGCTTCCAACTGGGTCCCAAACCTCTCAGTTGCTGGCACTTGCTCACACAAACCAGTGAGTCCAACAACCCCACTGCCTCCCCTGTGCTCTTGTTGGTAGAGATGCAGGGGTTCTCTCACACCTGGGGCTGGCCCTTAGAGGCCCCCTCACCCCACTTGCTCCCAGTTCACTTCCCTACTCACCATCTGGTTTGGCTTGATCTGTGCTAGGGATCACACCCCCTCACGCACCCACGCTTGATCAGTCACTGCACCACAGACACTCAGGCCCTGCAGCCTGTGGTCTGCCTCCAGCACCTGAGTTCACACCCCCATAACACGTGTGCACATTTGTGAGAAATGGATTTGTAGGGGATTCACAAAGCCTGACTGAAAGCTCACATAGTCTTGTACATCTGTATGCAAACTCTGAGATAAGGTGTGCTGACTTAGGAAGGCCATGGAATAGAGAAGACGTTGACAGAGTAATTGAACTGGAAACAAGTTTCAAAAGATGGCCTTGCAAAGAGACCAGATCTTTTTCCAACACACAGACACCCCTCACCGAGCAAAGAATTAGAAAATAGTTTACGAAGAACACAGGTCAGACTGCATTGATCAGGCACAGACCATAACCAGACAGGTATTATCACTAGCCAAGTGCGGTAGCTTGCCTTATTATTTGCTTTCCCCTCTATTTTCTCATTCCTGTCCTTCCCCAAGTCACCTACCCTACCCCCACCCTTTCCCCACATTTGGCTCCACCCGTAAACACCCCATAATTAGTCCTGTGCGATCTGGAACTGCTTTTCCCTTGCATCCCATAAAGGGTCCCACTCATCAGCAGTGAGCCCCTGAGTCTGAAAGCTGACTGGAGAGTGCTTGATTTGTGTTCCTGCCAGCCCTTGTGCCCTTGTGCTCATCCAGATGTGCTGATGGCCCCTGGCCTGGGAATAGGTCAGCAGGGTCTTATTCAGGCACTTCACTCCTCCACTTGTTTCTCTGATCACCTTCCTGGGATTTTGTCACATATTTAATCTTATGCTGTTACATAACTTGTCTCCTAACTACATGAGGCACTTGGTTTCTTGGTTGCAATAGCCTGTCATTCTTTCTGCAGGAAGAATTATAGATATGACCCTCAGACAGAAATGGTCATCTGGAGTTGTGCTGTGTCTCTTTGGAAGATAAGGCATACCTGGCATTTGACACATAGTGGGAAATAACAAAGTTCACAGATTTGTTCTGATTTAGCCCCCACTGGGAATTTAAGAGGAGGACATCCAGCCCTAAGTTCTCACAAAATGCTGGAAGGAAAAGTTAAAGGCAGGCCAGCAATGATGGCAATGACAAAATGGTAAAAGATCCCTCACTCCAAAAAAAAGACACTATCCCAGCTTATTTGGTAAAAGATGAGAAAAGAGATTGATGAGGTGAAAAAGTAGGAGTTTGTTCTTTGCATTCACATCAGTCTCACAGAAAACAAAAGGCATTACTTGAAAACAATCAAAAAGAGTGCCAAGATAAGCAGTAGGCAAATAGAACAAAGGAGCCAAGAACCTGAGGCCACTATGCACCAGTGAACAGAACTGATCTATTCATCAAATTGCTACATATAACAGTGGCAAGTGCAAAAGATAAGCTTTTAAGGAAGATACATCACATGAGGTTGTTGCTAACTTAGGACAGGAGTTGGAATGAAGGTGGCAAGGCAGGTGTAGGTTCACAACAGCCAACGTTCTGACAGCAGAATCAAGGATAAAGCACTGGGAAGGGTTTTATCAGATGAAAGAAAGTGAAGAACTGAAGAACAATTTAAGGGGTCAAAGGATATTGTTCATCAAAAGAAAAGGAGCTACAGGATTTTTCCTTTGCGAGTTGCACAGGCAAAAAGGGAGAGACTGTTCTGAAGATTTGCATGCTGAACTGCTGAAAATGGTTACTTATACTGGGAAAAATAGTGATTTTATATCACAAAAGAAAACCAATATAATTTCCCTTAAAATGTATTTCTTAACTGCGCCAATAATTTGTTCATTCAAAAAAACCCCAACCAACCAACCAACCAACCAACCAACCAAACCCAAACAAAAAAAAACCAACACAAGTAACAAAAGCCATACATTGCAATAGTAACACCTCCCTGATTTTCTTCAGAGCCTTTTTCAGGGGCCGAAACACATTCAGAGTGGGAACACTAGATACTGTATGCAATAGTTATTAGATATTAGAAAATATTACTAGATACTGTGTAATGGGTTAAAATTTAACAACCGGGCGGAAACACCAAAAATATGTAGTGGTTATCACATTTGCCTAATTTTCATTTTAGTGGAATAGGATTAAAAGAAAGACGCAAAACCGGTTCAGTTCAAAAGTAGAAACAGTTAGATTTATTAACATACAGTAAAGGTAAACAAACAAAAACCAACTACGAAACCCTCTGAAAAACAACCCCTCTTCTTCCCTAGCAACAATCTACTTTTCCACGAAAAACAATGCAAAGGGACAAAACATCAGAACTCTTAAGTCAGCAGCACTTAATAAAATAGTCTTTCATTCAGTCTTTTGAGAGAGACAAGTCCCTCCTGATTCTTTTGGTGACTTTCCACAAGAGACACAGTCTGTTTGTGACTTCTAGTTCTTATAAACACAGCCCGCCCGACACTGTATCTGTGAGCTTCCTAAAATGTAGCTTTTTATATGACTACATAAGGGCTTGTGGATTTTT
>WBMY01009468.1:330716-360866 GCA_013397315.1 Donacobius atricapilla
TTTTTAAGCGGTGTCCCAGAGGGTGTACCCCTTTTTCCTGATTGGCCAGCTTAGCTGTTAGTTCCAAAATGGATTAACAATTGGTTTTTTTTTTTTTTTTCCTACCATTTATGCTAAACTAATACATACTGGAATAATATTCAAACAATTGAGCTGTGCTAATGCTGCCAAGATAAAAGTGCAATTCCTATTCATCAAAAACTGAATAAAACAGCTCCAAGGTCCATGAGTTATTTAACAGAGCAATCCAGAAAGTAGAGGCTGAAGCACTTTCCCTGCCTCCCCCAAGAGCAAAGAATTGTAGGACCGTATATCAGACTCTCTGAAACCTGTATTTTAATGACCCTTCTTCTTGAAGAAAAAATAAAGGGTATTCTGAAGTTTCCATAGAACCATTGAAGCACCAGAAGATCACAGTTCCTGACTTCATAGGTGAGGCAGCTTTTCAGAGAAAATGCCTGTCTGTTGGGAAAGCCTCTAGCAAAATAAACCAATACGCAGATTAAAGTTATGAGGATGACCAAAAGGTGAGCAGCAAAGTGCTCTTTAAATCCCCTCCTGGTGGCAATGGAAAAGCTGAAACAAACTCTAGCATTGTAATGATGAAATGATTCAGCTGAACAGGGAGAAAGTGTTACAAACTGGTTGAATAAACAGATTTGGAAAATAGGGTGCTGTCCTGCTATTTGGGTTTTGCTTTTGCTTTACTGCATGAACTGGGGAAATCACTCTGACCAAGAGCTGCCAAACCAGCTGGTGAGTTTATGTGTCACAGACATTTGCCACTTCACTGGCAGTGCCCCAGTTACAAAAAAGGGCAAATTCTCACCCTCCTAAACATAGGTCCTATTAAGATTAGCTAAAAGCAGGCAGCCCAAAGTTGAGGTGTCTAAGATCCTTTTATTGCCCTGAGCTTCCTTTTCTTTGTTTCAGTCCTCTTTGGGAAATATTTCCACCTCATCTGCTCTTTATAATACACTTGGCAATCCTTGAGGAGGATTCTTGAAATATCTGAGAGTCCTGAAAAATTGTATCAGAAATGTATTCTTTGCACATTAGTGTTTTTTCCACCTGCCTAGAAATGAGAAAAACAAATACTCCCACAAAACGACTGAAGGATTGTCTTTTTTTGGATGTGTGAGTGAATGTTTGCACTGACCTTTTCACGAATTATGCTGAAAAGCTAGGACACAACTGCTCTGAGGAGTGGTCTGTGAGCCCCATGGGAGCAGCACACATTAGCATGAGTAACTTCTTCAATTTTCCCCTACCAAGGCAAAAGTTATTCCCTGAGAAAAGCAGTAAATCAGATCACCTACCCGTTTTTGTTTTTTTCATTGTGGTTAGTAGGTCGCATACACTTAAGGATAGATTGTGGCCTCTAGGCATGGGGTTGCCTGGAATACAGTACAGCACATTCTGTAAGAGGAGACTCACAGAAGGCTTTTCTTTTTTCCTCTGCCTCTTCCACCATGATATTTTTACATCTTTCCTTTATGTCATCCTTTTTTGAGTGTCCAGAGTTTGAGGAAATCCTAAGAAAATGGCCTCAGTAGATATCACATCGTTTCTTTGAGGGCCTTACAAGACCAAAATACGAAATGCCATCTTTACTCTTTATACACCTAAATGTAAGAAAATGTGATTAATTATTAAAAGATCAGATAAAAGCCTATGGAATTTCCACAGTTTGTCATCATCTCGGCAACTTTCCTTCTTTTTCCTAGGAATGGCAAATCAGTAAAATTCAAAATGAAAAATTGCATTGTGGAGAAATCCTGAAATCTTGCTTGCTAGATCTACAGTGTTTGTTATAGCAAGGTAGGAAAAAGCTCTTCAGGGCTTCTCTCATGACAGGACTTGCATGACACACGTTGATAAAAGCAGAAAGAATTTTGACTTCAATGTATGCCTTCATGAGCTTATGCACATGGATTCCATTAATGTTGATGACAATTACATGGATGCACTGATGAGCCGGTAGACCTCTGGTCAAGTTAGAAGTATCTGCAAGAAAAGAGCAGCAAAACAGTAGTGTCTGTACAATGTCTTTTTTCCCAGTGCTCCAAAAGATATTTTTAAATGCTCAGCAGTAGTTTGTGCTTTTTTACTGATGCGAATTTTCAAACCTTGAGTTATTTCATTAGATAATACCACCAGTATTTAAAATGTCAGACTCAAACTGCATTTCCCAGTGTGAATGCTGAATACCAGTGCCTGAAGGAAAGTTTTATGGCATCGATTAACTACAACCATTTGTAGAGCTGACAAAGAGCTGCGTAAAAGGTTTATTCTGACTTTTAGATGTGAGTATTGTGCATCATTTTTATAACATGCAAGCCAACAATGATGTACTTTGTTACTGCAGGTCAGAACAACTTCACCCCAAGAGATAAATCACAGAAACTGACATTAGCAATCCCAGAACTTGCAAGGCACAGGATAAGAGAGGCCATAGAAGAGATACTTCCTTGTGTTTTCAATCAATCTCACTTGCTATTAGGAAAAACGAAATATACTTAAAATTAAGAACACACATGGAAAAAAACAGTTGTGAAACAGGCCTGACCTGGAATAGTAGAAGTAGGCAAAACACATGTAATGAATTTAGATGGGAACAGTGTCATATGTCTCTCAAAAGTCCAAAGAACAGACCCTGAGCAAGTATAAATAGATTTTTTTTAAATGTACCAAATAAACAAACATGAGTGGTAGTGAAATCAAAACCTAGCCTTAATGCTGTTTTCATTCTGGTAGACAATTTTACAAGAGAGAACACATTTTTTAGAAGGGGAATATGCTGCACGTATGTTGTTCATGTCAGTATTTACAGATTATTAGATTTCATGTTGCAATTTAATGTAGCAGTCCAAACCTGGGAAAACATGTCTCTTACAAAGTACTTGTCATACATAAGAATGTGAGAATTGCTGTCCAAGTGATGACTCCCCCCAGGTAACCAAGACAGACATGAGGTACAGAGAGATAAAATAATTTACTCTGCATCATTTGAGAGGTCAACACTTTAACAGGGTTAAAAACAGTTAACAGAAACAGATTTTGGAATCCAAATTCAGCAGGAACTATATAGCTTTTTTTCCCCCCTCTATTTCTTGCCAAAAGCCATGGAATCTTTGGACACTCAAAAGTAAAAATATCCCAAACCCTCAACCAAAATACTTTATACTAACGTTTAGCTACTTAATATATGTCATGAGATCCATCTGATTACTGATGATGTGAAATCAAGGTACCTCAAAGGAGACAAGTAGAAGGAGTTTTTCTTGAAAAACAGAATCACAAAGAGTTGAAGACCAAAAGGGTCAAGATACTTCCTGCTATAGCAAAAATTGTGCTATTGGTGACACAAGTTGAAGATGCTTGTTACTCCTGGGTACCCTGGATAGAGTTCAAGGTGGAATAACAGCAACAGGGACATGCAGAGTAAGATAGATAGGAATAAGATATGTAAAGCCAGGAGAAGATTTAGGTTTATGGACAAATTGTACTGAATCCTACTGTTTGAGATGTCCTTCTGCAAAATGTACTTGTTTATAAGTGGCAGACTTCTGGCTAGTTTTTTCACAGTAAGTCAGCTCTGTGTCAGCCTAAGTCAGATATTTGAGTACCAAGATCACTCTAAAAAATTTCAACCTCATCTGTAATGATTTGGATAATTACAAGTCAAAACCGTCTTGCCCTCTCAGGCAGAAGTCATGCTGGTATTTCTGCCAGCATTAGTGACACTACAACGCATTTAAGCTATTCCCAGCAATCCATATAACTGCGGCGGATAACGTAGCGTGCTACCTTTGTGCTGTCTATCGTCCAAGGCACAACAAACGCGCCCGTGCCTGACTTCAAACATGGGATTTGATGGGCCGATAATCCTTGATGTGACCTGTTGGCAGGAGGGAATGACGGCACGGCGAGGGCTGTAAGGCGGGCACGGCGCACTCCCACCGGCGAGGCCTGCCGCCTCAAGGGGCCCGCGGCGTTCCCTCCGGGCGCGCCCTGCCCGGCCTCCCGTGCCGCGGCCGTGCGCTGCCGCCCCCTCGCGGCAGCCGGGCAAACCCCGCCGCCGGGACCCCCCGGGGCCGGGAGCCGCGTCAGCCTGCAGACACAGCGGGCGCGGATAACGCTGTCGAGATCCGTCCCAAAAATGCCTTTTCCCGACAGAACTGGATCCTGTAAGCATAGGAACAGATCCGTTGCGCTCAGAGGGGTTTCCCTAACCGGCAGGGGTGGGTTGGGTGCGGTGGAGTTGCGGGTCATAGCTCTAACGCTAAACCAGGCCATAGATGATGCGCTTCGCTTACATCTGTGACTCCCCAGAGGATGGAGCACCTGTGAATGGCATTTTCAGAATTCTTCTTGGTCTTCTCTGTTGGCTGCTTAGCTGTTTGCACCGCAGACCCCTATGGATATATTTAACGATAAACTACTCTCAATCACTTTTCAGCAGCAGTCATCTTCTACTATCAGTTCTAACTCCTGTAAGTATGAATATAATATATAGCGTGTCATGAATACTGGGTCTGGAAATAGAAATAAGGGTCTGGAAATAGAAAAAGAGAAGCTCAGAACTTCAGCTAGTGTAAATTAGTATCAGTACCATGGACCTCTTGAATTGTGAAATTTGAAGTGAAATCTTATTAAGCTTTCTGTGCCTTTTCCCTCAAAGAAATTCCCCTCTCCAATGAACTTTTGGCCTTCTATTTAAACAAAGCTGCCAATAAATTGATACACACTCGTTTCTTGATTTTTTAAAATTTTGATGACTGTTACCTGCAGTTCCCCAAAATATTTAAACAGCACATTTAAGGATCCTTTGAACGTGAATTGGTTAGTCATGTGAAAACACAGTACAAAGGACTTGAACAGAGCTTTCTTGACTGGACTAATGCCAAAGCTATAAACCAATATCTTGGTGCTGAAAGCTATAAACAGCTACATGAGTGGCTTAGGATTGCATCTTAAGAACAATTTGTATGCATTCTTCTGCATAACTGTACATCTGGTGACAATAGAAAACATGGTGCATAAACAGGCACAGGCAGGGTTACACAAAATACATTCAGGTAATCACTGCCCTTTTCTGTTGAAGCTTTTGTGGTGCTCTCTAAGGCCTCGACTATGCTAGGACAAAAACCACTAACACAGCTTTCTAGAGCGGACAAGGAGTCAAAAGCCACTTACAAATTGCTTTCAGACTTTGTGGAGGAATGGATAAAGACCATGGGACAGAATATCATCTGTGGGCTCTCTTACTACCCTTCGAGTTCTATTATCTGCAAATAACAAGATTTTAGCTTCCTCTGTCACTGTCACCACGGAGACCATGGTTCTCTCAACTGTACAATGCAGCCTTGCCCCCACCTTTGTGAAACTGAGGGGGAAGTATCTCTTTCAGCCTGCCCAAGACATGTTTGACAGCACAGGACAAAGAACCAAAGTAAGAAATAATTACTGGAAAATAATTGGATGTAAATAATTTTTATACTGAGGTATCCATTTTTAGTAGTAGAAAAAGAAGTCTCTGTAGCATACACCTAATGAGTTCCCATTGCTGACAAAGGTATTTTTTTTCCACAGAAATACAGAAGCATCATTTTCTGAGGAACTTGGATTCCTCTGGAACTAAAATGTTCTGCTTACAAGGCAGAAAGACATTTCATGGTGATTTCTGGAATACAGAAGTCAAAATGCAGGATGAAGACATAGAGAAGGATCTTTCTTTTAAACAAGGTGCATTGTGGAGTTGCATTGAGGTGTTTGTTTCTTTTGCTACTTTTTTTTTTTTCAAACCAAACTCTGTTTTGGATAATAAGAATTAAAGTGATACTGCATATTTACAGAAGTAGTAATCTGTTACTCTTACATCTGATAAAGCTTTAAACTCAGGATTGAGAGAGGTGCAATTAGCATATGGTGAAGAGTTTGATGTTTGAGCTGTAGGTGGTGGTGTTGCTTTAGGGGAGTTTAAGCTCAGTGAGGATGGACTACTTGAAAGGACACAAGCAGAGGTAAATTGAGGTAGCTAACAAATCAGTTGCCTTCATTTGCCTGATAGTAGTCAACTCTCCTTCAACCTCAGTTGGTCACACAACGCTTTATAGAAATATGAATAAGCATAGAAGTCTTACATTTCATCATGATTTAAGAACAGAGGTAGAATAGCAAAGCAAGCAGAAGTGCACAGATGCCAGAAAAATAATGGGAGAGGTTGTCTTTATGAATTCAGTGCTTACTGACAACTTTTTTTCTTATTTTGCCTTTTTTATGTAAACTCATTCTTCAAGTATGTGTTGTATTAGATTTCAAAGTACCTTTCCCTGTAGCCTTGGTTTTGGTTTCAGTAAACATTTGTGCAATTTGTCTTGCAGGCAGACTCTTAACACCCAATAGAAATAATCGACTTGAGTAAGTTTTGTGTACACAGGCATCCCATTGATTTAGAGTTTGTACATAAACTGAGGACTGTACTCCTCTATGAACCAATGCATCCACCGTTCCCATTTACAGGAATTTCGACTTACATTGTAGATTAGAACTTTTCTATAAAAACATCTGTCTCACTTAATTTGTAACTTTTTCTGAGTTACAGCTCTGTCTTCCCACTGATTTCCCCAAGGCCTCTGTTTATCCTGCATGAAAAAAATGATACTTTCAGCTCCAGTCTGTAAACTGGTACCAAAGTGACCTCCTTAGGGAGAGTCAAACTGATGGACATGCAGGGATATTGTAATTCTCTTCAATGTAGTTGCCGGCAGGTACCTGTAGCAAAGCTCTCATATTCCACCATCCCTTGTGGACAGATCTGTGGCCAACAAATCAGTGATGACTGAAGGAATAGCCCCACTTCGCAGCAGCTGTGTGCTGCTTTTGGCTGGGGCAAAGTTAATTTTCTTCAGAGTGGCTGTGTTTTGGCTTTGTGCTGAAAACCATGTGGATAATATAGAGAAGTTTTTGTTGTTGCTGAGCAAGGTTGCACAGAGCCAAGGCCCTTTCTGCTTCTCATACTACCACACTGGCAAGGGAGCTGGGGATGCATGGGGAGTTTGGGAGGAGATGCAGCCGGGATAGCTGACCCCAGCTGGTAAAAGGAATATTCCACACCATATAACATCATGCTCAGTATATAAAGGAGTGGGAAAAGGAAGAAGGGGGAACTTCAGGAGTTAAGGTGTTTGCCTTCCCAAGTAAAGGCTACACATGATGAGTCTCTGCTCTCCTGGAGATGGCTGAACAGCTGCCTGAGCACGGGTAGCAGTGAATTAATTCCTTGTTTTGCTTTGCTTTGCTTGTGTGTGCTGCTTTTTCTTTCCCTATCACACTGCCTTTATCTTAACCCACAAATTTTGCAGCTTTTACCCTTCCAGTTTTGTCCCCAATCCCGCTGGTGGGGAAGTCAGTGAATGGCTGCTTGGGGCTTGGTTGCTGGCTGGGGTTAAACCACAACAAGCTGTCAATAATTAGCCATACATGAGCTCATGTTATGCATAAAAACCACTCCAAAACCCCAGATAATGAAAGGCCTTATTTGGGACCCCCAGCATGTGAACAAAACACTTTTTCGACAGCATCTGAGATTTGGCAATGGGCTGGTGTCTCCCTGCAGTGGCCACTGAGGCACTGTCCATCTCTCTGCTCCCTACAGCAGCTTAGGCACTTCAAGGGCATGAGCTTTCCACAGATTTACTCCTAGAGGATGCACCATGGACAGAAAGAAAACAAAGCAGAGAATATAAAAATCAAACTAGAGCCCCTTGATCTTTCTAGAAAGAATGTAATCTTCACTGTGTTTTTGTCTAAAGGCACCTTAAGGAGCAGCAGCCTAAGAAGGGCAAAGTTGGACAAAATTTTTCAGGATGACAAAGTGCACAGGATCCAGGGAATCACGGGCACAAATTCAGTCACACATGTAAGTGTAAGCTTAGGATTAAGTAGTCAGAGTGCTTACCTAGAGCAATTTCCAGACACGAACACTATTTAGATGTCACTCTTGGGACACTCAATTCAGACACAGTACGTAACTGAGGTTTTTCCCGCTCCGCTGTGCTCTGAGGAAGGCTGCATTGCTCCCGAATCTTCTGGGGATATAGAAAAAGGAATATGATGATATTGGGATGAGGAGCTGTCAGTCTCTTAGGCTGTGGTTTTGGTTTTCTTCCCTAGTGACAGAGCTTTTGTGTCCCCCTGGCAGACACTATTCAGCTTAATAATCATTTAAACTGCCAGTTCATTACTCTCCTGAGTCTACCTGCCAGCTAACAGTTTTAGAGTTGCTTTTCCCTGATCAGACTAAGACATTCAGACCCCTATTTAATTTTTCTCTGCTTGATATCCACAAATGCTGACACATGCTAACTTGACTCAACCTTGTCGCTAACCTAAATAATTATAATAGCTAACCTCCACCAAATGTCTTCAAAGAGGGGATTTATGGCAGTTTTTTGCTATCTGAAAAGTTGGCTGTATCTATGTTATTTGTCAAGAAGGTCATTCGTGTCCAAATCAAATGTGTCACAGATGACAGATCTCTTGTAGGACACTATTTTTAATTAATTTGACTTAATCTACTTAATGGATTTACTTGTAAGTTATCAGAAAATTCACTCACAGCTTATATGCTGTAATTTTGGGGATGATCCATGGAGCCTTTACATACTACACAGAGGCTGTGTCCTTAATTTGTTTATTTAAAAATCAATTTTTTGGAATTGTAATCAGCCATGGGTTTGCCATTTATCATATGAATAACACTAGCTTCATCACTTAGGTTAAAAGGTCAGACTGCTTTAAAGTTGAGAAGTTTCTGAGTTTAAGCTGGTGCAATGCAATACAATCTCATGCCAGGATTTTTTTAGGTGACCACACTGCTTTCAGTGAAAGAGGGATGAATATTAGCCAGCAATAAAAATAATTTCAGTATCATTGCTCTTTACTTAGCAGATCTTACTTATTTGCTAAATATGGATCAAATTCTTAAAAACACATGATTGTTAATTTCCCTGTGGGTTTTCCCATGGCAGTCATCACTGTAATATGCCACTACTTCACACTTTTTACCCCACAGCAATCTTGTTAATTTAATTATTTTTGCTCACATTTTCCAGATGGAAATTGAAACAGAGTGATTGAGTGCAAATTGTTTCCTCACTTTGTGTTGGGCATTATAAATGAAATAGTTCTCACTGATGATAATTTTAGCTGCAAATTCTTAGCTTGTCTGATCAGATACTTAAGGCGTAGGAAGCAATTAATGAATGCATGTAAAATATGTGGCTTCTTCTCTTACAGCATGTTTTCTGATGACTGCCACAGTGGCGAGGAACAAATACAGTTTCCCAGGACATGAATGATTACCTTAAGCATGAGCCCATCCTGTCCTGCTCTAAACTTCCAGAGCTCCCTTCACTACTCACCTATCAGCCTTGGCAATGAGTGGGGGAATATCATATGGAACCAAGAAACAGACATGAAATTCAAACTGGCATATAGAAAGAGAATGGGAAAATTGGTGTTTAGCTGTAAAAGGCCTAGAGGGATTACATATTAAAGGTTTAAAAACAGTCAGACTCCTTAAGTCCCCAATTGCTTCGTATACTATCTAAAATAAAATCTATCTAGGTCTATCTAGGAAAGATCTAACTAAAATAAACATAAACTTAACCTAATTTTTAAAAACCCACAAGCAAATACTGTAACAGTGGAGGGGTGGGTACTGCTTGTTTTCTACTTTCCCTGTGAATACACCAAAAAAATAGAATTGATGAAGAAAGGAACTGTGGCAAAAGCAACTGGGCATAAGAAACATGGAACTGTGTATACTTCTCTGAATGGTCATGATTTACATCAAAATCAAATGTCATTTATATTCTAGTGGGATATTTCTTACTATTCCACACATTTTTAGTATGACTATCTTTGTATTTATTTGTTTAATGAAATACAGATCTTGAGATCTTTGCAGTGCACCATCTTCTGACAAAACTCTTTGAAGTGACAGTTCAACCATATAATGGGACAATTTACTTTTGGCTTTAAGTAATTCTTTCTCTTTCATTTTTAAAAACCAGAAGTATATTACATGCCAAACATCATATGAAAGACAACATTTGGAGGTGCAAGTAGTCATAACAAAAGGTTCTTTAAATGAAATTGATAGAAAATATTGAAAAATCATGCAAAGCATTCAAGATTTATCTAATTTGTTGCATGGAGATCATACTTTTGTGACTTTGCTTTATGAAAATATTTTTATTCTATACAGAAGTTAACATTTAACTAGCCTGGATTTCTTGTAAGTACTTTTGCTATGGCTGTTCCTTTTAAAGGTCTCTAGAGCCATTGAATCTAAATAGGAATTTTTCAGGTGACAATGCTTTGCATCAGACCATTAGTCTCTTGCCCCAAAAGCACTAAGTACAGAGGAATAATTAAATGGATATAAGTTCATAAAAGTCCCTGTGCAGAGGAGACTCATATCCTGCTCTTCACTCCTACTCTCTAAACTGAAAATACATGAAATGCATAGTAAAATTGCACAAACCTATTCCTTTCGCTTGTACCGAATACATATTTTGTCCCAAGTATCTCCTGCCCTTAACCCATCCCTGTGAAAAGCATTCTGACTGTGACCCTTTTGATTTGTAGTCAGAGAATTCCCACTGAAGTGCTTCCAGAAATCTCAGCCAGGACAGTTTCAAAGGAATCAAGAGGCAGTCCCTGTGGTATCTATATCCCATAAATTTAGGGATTTACAGGTTGATCCTCACATTTTAAACTCTATTTAGAAACCTAGTAGCAGCTGCTACAGACCCAGAAATATTGGTGTAATAATAATTTTGTCATGATGCCACTTTGAAAATTGGTCATAGAATTGTTCCTCAGCTTGGGTTTCCCAGGGGCATTGAGATAAAGTGCAATGCAGCCAAGTAATCTTGAAGTGATAGGAGTAGGGATTACTCTGGCAGGGATTACCTCTGGAAGAGAAGTCACTCTTCTTACCAGATACAGATGAGAATGTTGATAATAAATCTAACTGAGCAAAGCTTTAGCATCCTTCTGTTTTATCTAAACAGCAGAATTTAGCTGAGATTTTTCCAAGCTAATGAGGCCATCATAGAGGACACTTCCGTGATGGCTGTACAGCACTGGAGAATGGAGCCCAGTCTTTAGCTGTAGTAAATCAGCTCAGTTATCTCCTCACTAAATTGGCAAGTACTGTAATTCCCAAAGCCTCCAATAGCTTCAGGAATCAAGCTGCCATCCCTAACTTTATATGTCTGCTTCAGGAAGAAATGAAAGTATTCCTCTTAATGCCTAGAAATCCCCTGTCCTCACCTGTTCATTATTACAATGTCTTGAAATTCAGACAGAATTGCTTAAGTAACTGAAAAATAATCTCCAGATATTAAGAGATCTGCAGCAAAAACAATAAGCAAATGATCCCTAGAGTAGGAGCTTTTTATCTTTTGCTTATACAAGACCATAGCAGCTTCACAGAAGCTACGGCAGCAGAAGAATCAAATGACAAGAGCACAAAACCCAGTAATTATTGCTAATTACATCTATAAAAATGAGGATTTCCCAATGTAAAAGGGAAATTTGAAGTGGATGGGAAGGCTTGCATGAGTTTTCTCACAAAAGGCTTCTTTGTGTTAGCTGTTGATCAGCTTTTGCATCAGTTTTTGTGTAGTTTTTCTTTTTTATGCCTTAGTTACCTATTCTTGTCCCATCAGGGGAAAAGATTTTTTGGCAGGGCTTTTTACTTGACATCGCTAAAAACTAGAAATGATGGGCACATATTTATAAATCTGTGTAGCAGACATGGACTTTTCTTCCCTATAGACTGAGAGTGTCTTTACCTGTGTAAGTTTCATCACGTGCTTAATGCACAGCTCCAGAGATATCTGCATTATCGCTATAGGCAGTCAGTTGGTTTCCCCTTTCTTGACAGTCACTCATTTCATTGTTGTGCTGGGCTGAGCAGGTACAGAGGTCTTGGATTTGTCCTGGCCAGAGATTAGATCACGTTTAAGTGGCACTGCAATTACAACGTTTCCTTCTCATCCCCTTCTCATCTTCCAGGTTTGCTTCCTATATTGTCTTCAGCTTCCAAAGTCTACTATTTTCTTGCTTCTGTTTTAAGTGGCCCAGCTAAAAGCATCTTCCTTTCCATAACCTGTTTCTTTTCTAAATGGATAGGTATTTTTTTCCCCTCTGGATCTTTTGCAGTCTTCATTTTCTGTCTATCATGGCTTTCAGTCAGTCTGTCTGACAAATCCTCTCTCACTCTGCTCCCAAAACCCTGGCTTTTGATCCAGTGTTCAGCCATTTCACCTCTGGGCTTCCAGTCCTGTAACTTGGAAGATATAGCAATAAAGCAAGTACGAGTAAGACTAATCTCTGAAATAGACTGGGTAATTCTCCTTCCTATTCTCCCCCAAGGCAAACACATTGACATTTTAAGTTAAATTCTGGCTATATAAAAAGAAACTGAAGCTTACCTATAAAGTTTCTAATGGCTAATGCTGGGAGTCTCTCAGAGGGCAAAAACTGGGGCAGAACTTACTGCAATAAAAAGTAAATTTCTCTGGGCAATGGCAGGAAATCACTCTTCCTCTGTAAAAGCAAATCTTACTGTGTTTAGACATTCTGAGGAAAGCTATTAATTCTGGGCCTGGCCCATCTAACACTAATGTAAATCAAAGAGAAACCCCTTGAAATCAGAAGAGTTACAAAAATGCATTAAAACATCTTTAATTATTATTAAGGCCAGGAGCACTGTTGTGAAAATAGGGACTAAGCCTCTTCCTCTCCACAAAATTGACATTTCTAAACTTGCTAACAGGAGGAGCAATGTGATCTAGTATCAGAGCACAGAAATAAGAGTTGGGAGGCCTTGACTCTATTCCTGGCTCTGACAGTAACATATTAGGTGACAATGAGCGGATCATTTCACTTTTGTAAGCCAACACTTCCCCTCTCACCCTTGGTCTTGTACATCTGTAAATCCTTTGGTTTTAACAGGACCTTCAAAATATTGTCATAATGTAACAAATTGACCCTTAGGAAGACTAATTCTGAAAGAAAATTAAGTGGGACTTACATACACTGAAGCTACTTAAGAATCATGGAAAACACATATCAAGGTTTTGTTTATAAGCACTGGATTACGTAACTCCAGAGCAATGAGGTTATTTTATTACTCAGACTCATTTGTTATCAACAGTCACAATGTTTTCTTAAGATGACAAAAAAAAGTCTAACTTGCAATTAGGGATTTAAAAAAGAAGCTTGACAAAAAAATTTGACCATAATTTAAAAAATTAACACTCTGGCAAAAAGCAAATGAAGTGCATTTTCAGTTTAATTAAAATACCACAATTACAATGTAAATAATTGTGTTTTATTAATCATCGGCATTCAAGCTTGAGACTGGAGCAATACCAATGATGATAAAGTTGCTGGTGCTGAGTATGGTGCCTTAATAATTACATAGTAGTTAACACAGAATACTAACTAAAACTGGGAAGTTCTGCATAGCAATTAAGTTATCTCAGGCTGCTAATTAGTTATGTTAATTTAGAATTACTTCAGTTTCCTGTGTAGACTGGGCTTGTTAAACTTCAAGTCACCATTGTCACTTCTGTCATTTGCAACAGAACTGGTGCTCTCTTTCCCTTTCCATTGAAGTTTACTCAAGAATGTTTCACATCATCAAAGTGGTTTCTAAGGGAGAGAGATTCTACAGAATCTTGTACTGCATTTTTAAATTCTTTTTCTGACACATGTACATAGCATGTTTATAGCTCAGGATGCTTAATCATTACAAGGACCCTTCTAATTATTAATGTCAAGGCAGAGGCTACTTTTTTAAGTTGTTCTTAGTAGTCCCTCTTTTAGAGGCAGAAAAAAACCCAGGTTATTTTAAGGGATATGAAGAGAATGAGAACAAGAGAGTAAGCTGCTTCATGGATAGACCAGAGACAGAATTAAAAAGTCATAGGTAATTCCTGCTTCCTGTCATAATATTGAAGATGTGGGCTCCTGAGTCAGGATTTGAGCTCTAAAGCAGACATTGCAAAGAGCTTGAGTGCACAAGGTCTCAAAGGTAAAAAGCAATTGAGAAAATACCTTGCAAGGGAAAGTGAGCTGGCCCCACTTGTCTATTTAAAATTCATCAGAAATACAGAAATCAAACAGAGGAAGATTAATGAGTACTTTCTCTGCATTTGCAAGGAATAGCTGTCAGAAAAAGGAAGGCAGAGGTCTGATCTTCTTTCCAATACACCTTGAATGGCTGGGAGTCAGTAACCTAATGTCTGCATTTCATTTTACTACCATTTGACAGGGTGGTTTGTCCCCTGGTTCCAGAATAGGGTTGCAGGTAATCAAAAGATCTCCTCTTTCCTTCTCTTCCTAATTCTAAAAAACCCACCTCCCCCAGTTGTGCATGTAGATTGATCGATCGATTGATCTATCTATCTACATACGTACACTTAGATTCATTTGGGCAGCCCACTCAACTCAATCAGCTAAATGCCTTTATGCGTCATGGCCTAATTTCTGAGCACCACACAATCT
The DNA here is from genome assembly GCA_013397315.1 of Donacobius atricapilla. Taxonomy (NCBI): domain Eukaryota; kingdom Metazoa; phylum Chordata; class Aves; order Passeriformes; family Mimidae; genus Donacobius; species Donacobius atricapilla. The sequence continues at coordinate 345,312 of WBMY01009468.1, forward strand.
CCTCCTTGTTTCTTAGAGACATAAGCTGCTCTGCCCCTTTCATGGAGTAGCTTACAGTATAGTGCCCCATACTGTTTATGAACAGAGAAGGGCTGGTGGGTGGTGTGATTGTTTGAGCCTGTCTTGGGCATAGTGATCACAAAATGAGGGAATTTATGATTGCCAGAGAAGTAAGGAGCAGGGTCAGCAGAACTGCAACTTTGGGCTCCTAGAAGGCAGACTTTGCTCTGTTTAGGAGCCTACTTAAGAGAGTCCCTGTGGAAGCTGAAGGGCAAAGGACTGAGGAAGACTGAACATTCTTCAAGAAGAAAATTCTAAAGACACAGGAACAGGCTGTCCCCATGTGCCCAAGGATGAGCTGGGCTAGAAGGGAGGAAAAAAAATGTGTACCAACTTTGTAAGAAGGGGTGGGCACCTCAGGAGTACTACAAGGATACTCTGAGATTATAAAGGGAAAAAATTAGAAGGCCCAGAGCCCAGCTAGAACATAATTTGACAAGTGCAGTAAATGACAACAAAAATGTTTCTTTAAATACATTAACAACAAAAGGGTGGCTGACAAGAATCATCGTTTATTGAATTCAGGGGGAAACAAACTGACAAATTATAAGGAAAAGGCCTAAGTACTTAATGCCACCTTTGCCTCAGTTTTTAATAACAACACCAGTTGTTCTTGGAGTACCTAGCCCCCTAAACTGAAAGAAAGGAAACAGAATGAAGACCCTATAATCCAAGTAAAAATGGTCAGCGACTTGCTACACCACTTAGACACACACTAATCTGTTGCACTGAGGGAGCTGGTGGAAATGCTCACCAATCCACATTCAATCATTTGTCAGCTATCCTGGCTAACTGGGGAAGTCCCAGTTGACTGAAGGTTAGTAAATGTGATGCCCATCTACAAAAGGGTCCAGAAGAAGGATCCACAGAGCTACAGGCCTGTCAGCCTAACCTTGGTGCCAGGGAAGGTCAATGATTGTCCCCCTTCACTGGGCACTGCTGAGGTGGCACCTCAGGACCTATGTCCAATGCTGGGCTCCTCACTAGAAGAAAGTCATTGAGGTGCTGGAGTATGTCTGGAGAAGGACAATGGAGCACAAGGAGACACGGTCTGGAGCACAAGTCCTATGAGGAGAGGCTGAGGGAGCTGAGGCTGTTTAACCTGGAGAAAAGGAGGCACAGGGAGGACCTTATCACTCTCTACAACTGCCTGAAAGGGGATTGTAGCGAGATTGGTCCTAAGTGATAGGAAGCAACTAGTAGCAAGTGATAGGACAAGAGAAACTGTCCTCAGGTTGTGCCAGGGAAGGTTCAGATTGGACATCAGGAAAAATTTCTTCACTGGCAGAATGATCAGGCATTAGAACAGGCTGCCCAGAAAAGTGCTGGAGTCACCATCCCTGGAGGTACATAAAATATGTGTACATGTGGGTCATAGGGACACCATTTAGTGATGAACTTAGCAGTGTTAGGATTATGTGTGAACTTGATGATTTCAAGTGTCTTTTCCAATCCAAATGATTCTATGATTTTGTTCCTTCATGTCTTTGAGAAACAATCTGATTGTGGTCAACGTGGAGTTTCAGGGAATGTGACTTTTTCTTTTCTCCTTTCTTTTGGCAGAGTAAGGGTTACAAATAAAGATTTTATGCTAATGCAATGGCAACATCAACAGCTTTAAGCCCTGATCTTGTTTTCTATGCATGTTCATCTCTCACATTGACTGCTTCCTTATATTGTTTTTCACCCAGAGGGTGTTTGCGCACTGGAACAGGCTCCCCAGGGAGGTGGTCACAGCACCAGCCTGACAGAGTTCCAGAACAGTTTGGACAATACTTTCAGGCATGTGGTGTAATTCTTGGGGTGCCCTGAGCAGGGCCAGGAGTTGGACTTGATGATCCTGATAGATCCCTTCCAACTCAGCATAATCTATGATTCTATTATTCTATGAACTTTGTAGTCCTCATAGGAAGTCATCAGAGCTACAAAATAATATTTTTTATTTTCCTCAAGATGCTACTTGAGTGAAGAATGGACATTTCATTCTGCCATTATTTTCCTAAATTCGTTTCTAACCTTGTTTTTCATGGAAGCAAAATTGTTTTTCAAGAAGCAAATACTATTCAGAGATGCAGACTTCTGTTTTCAGTGGACAATTTTTCACAGTTATCCACAATTCCAAAGGCATTCAGGCCATCACTCAAGCTGCTCAGAAATTTTTAATACACCAGTGTCATGGAGCACACAGTCTTCAAGACAGGCTGAAAAACACACATATGCTGTCCCATGGAAAAAATCACTCCCTGCATGCAGCCAGTAACATCCCTCACATCATCACAAAGCATTTTGTAAACACAAGCTAATTACATCGCCCAGGGATGGTTATCTCAACCCTAAATTCACAAACAAGAAAACCAAGACCCAGAAGATTTAAGTAGCTTGGTTACCAAGAAATTTGTGGTTAAAGACATTGGCTTTAGAAATCTTTACCAGGTAAAGATTTATGCTCTAATTACCATGCTCTAATTAGTGGGCTGTACTTCTGCAGGGTTTCTCCCTTGAAGCACTGTTGCTTTACAGCCGCTGTCCTGGCTATCTGCTGCAGACCATCCATCTCCTGTCCAAATTTGGTTATTTTCATTGACTGTGACAGTGTCAGCAGAGGCAGTTCATCTCTTTGCTCTGCATGTGCAAGCAGGAAGGTCTCTTTTCAGGGACTGTCACATGTGACTTTGCTAGCTGCATGTGTACCACCACAGATAGGAGCACTTCCATCCAGGAAATTTTGAGATGAGCCATTTAACACACTGCCACTGCATGGAAATTTTGTCTAGAAAGATGGAATTAAAAATGCTCCAAGGCCTGAACTGCCTTCTACAGATGAGCCATTTACAAATGCTTTTTATGTAGCACAGGGTAAGAGCAGTTCAGCTGCTATGCATCAGGGTCATGCAGAGCTTATTTCAGTATCTTCAGCCCATATGTCTCAGTACAGCATATGTTGGGCCATTCTGAAACTTTGGGCTCTTGTCTGAAGACAGGTCAGCCTGCATCTGCTTCCCCTTCAAATCTTCCCCAAAGTACAGACATCTGGACTTTTTCAAAGAAAATCAGAAGGCGATTTGGCATGCAGCTCCAAATATTTCTCAAAATCCTCCCGACGAACCTTTAGCAGTACAGATCCTTGTGCTTCTGCTGTTCCACATGTTCTGAAGTAAGTGAAATTACCCCATTGTAAGACAGAAGCAAGGGCAGGAAATGACCCCATGAGAGGCTCTTCTGGATAGCAATGGTAAGAATGAAGCTGTTAATCATTACACTGCGTGGTGATGAGACTCTGCTGCCAGGCTAATAATACTCTGATCCGGCATGGTATGGATGCACATCCAGATGTGTTCTTGTCTGCAGAGGCAGCAGAGGGATTTCAAGGTCTGCAGTGGGTCTGCTGGAGACTGAGGAATTATTAACAGTGTTAGCAATTTGAATAGTTAAATTGATGAGGGGCTTGGGGAAAATGTCAGTAAATTAGAAATCGTTAGAGACATTTGAGAAGCATTAAGGTTGAGAATTGTGTTGAAGGACATGTTTATTACAGAAATGATTGAACCCTGTTAGAAATGAAAAGACATTTTGTAATATCACTTGAGAGAAAGAACAAGGGCACAGAAATGTCTGTAAATACACACATACATTCAAGCACAATAGCAAGCTTTTAAAAGAGCGAAGTTTCAGGCAAACAAAATAATAGGAAGAATTTGAACAGGGTGGGCAGTTGAAACAGAAGCTTTTAACTGCTTCCTGATTTCTTGGGCCAAGTATGGAATATGATAAAAGGGAAAGCAGAATAACATGATTTTCTGTTTGATTCTCTCTCCTGCCATTTTGTGAATGGAAGTGGAGAAGCACTGAAGAGGGGGATAGAGAAGACAGATGTCTGAAGAGAGAAGAGGAAATAAAAGCTTCTTAAGGCTTTCCACTTTTGTGCATGAAAAGTTTTAAATATAGCAAAACTAATTATTTTAGGAGAAATGCACTGCTGTATTGTCTAAATGTGCGGACAAAATATTTTTTTTTACCGGAATCAGCAGAAATCATCTATCTCTATAACGTTTTGTAACCTCTTGATTAACACAAAGTTGATTTGGTGCTTATCAGTCCAAAGCAAGGGGAGCATGAAATTAAGTTAGGGCCAAATTTTCATTTTCTTTCTTTGACAGCTTCCTTTTGATACAAACAATCATTTTGTTGAATAAGGGATGAGTTTAAAATACATGATAACTTTCTGATTTCTACTGTTATAGAGTATTCCCATGTTATTCAATGAGGCATTTTTCTTTGCTGCCTCTTACTTATCCCCTCTCCAAGCCTCCTGAACACTTCCATAAATACAGCAGGTCCAGTTTAGCTGTAGTATAACTCTCTGGCTTTCCAACTTCCTTTCAAATATAAAGTTGGAATTTTTGACTTATTTTCTAGTAATACCAATAGATTAAGTGATGTTGAATGTAAATGTTTCATCTCCAATTTTATGACAAACCACAGTGGTCCAATGAGCAACTTCTTTTAGTTTTGAAGGCTCAACTTTCCCCCCACGATTGTCTCCGGGAGTTTGTCTTTCTCTCCTGTATCAATACACAGCCTCACAGGCAGGGAGGACACACTTCTGAAACTGCCACATGCAGTCCTCAAGAGGCAGCCTGAAGCCACTGAGGAGCCATCTGCAGGGTTTTCCAGTGATTATCACTCTCCTTAGTCTCTCTTGGGTTTTGTGCAGCTGGTGGAGTGCTGCTGCAGTGAAGGTCAGCTATGATGAACGAATCCTGGATGGGATAAAAACTGGAACATAATCTCATGTCTTCTGACAAGGTTTCCCTTCTCTAGAAATTCATGGCACATTTATGAATCTCCTTCCTTCTTCCCCCATCCTCTTTGCTTCTTAGAGAAGTGTGGTTTAAAGGGACATTGTTCAGAGATATTTTACTAGAAGTGAGTCACTCCACGCACAGAGCTAGAGCATGCCCCAGTCATATTGAAACAATAAGGACTTTGCACACTGAAAATGATGCTAACAAGCTCCAGCTTTGCAGTGCAAAATATATCACAACGTTTTTGCTCCTGTTGGCTTTTCTCCCTGTTTTTCCTACAATATTAGTGGATGCTTCCATTCCTGAGACATTTAAAAAGGGTATTTTTTTGAGGCCATTTGGAATTGTTGCTCTTGATACACCTGATATCCCTACTGAAATCTAATTTGCAGTATGGGGCTTTGTAATTTCATGCTAGAACAGCAGAAAATGGAAGAATAACTCATCCAGAAGGAGAGGATTATGTAACAGTAGTGAAGGAGAATTAGCAGAGAGAGTGAAGATCCTTTGGAAAGTTGCTGGTTCTACAGTGCCATACACCTGCTAATTGCTTTCAAAACAATGTTTTGGGAGACACACTGCCAAAAAGCGGAATAAAAGAAAGAGGGGAAAAAAGCGCTTGGTATTAATACAGCTCATCTAAATTCATTCAGACAAAAAGGTATATATTGCAACTGAATAAAATCCTCCTCAACTACTTGGGCTCCATTTAATGTCTATCTTTGTTTCTATGGACAAGGCATGTACTCCAGACATTGAAAATGGGGAGTGAGACATTTGGTGTGGGATGTGCTCAGCCTGTTACAAGTCACACCAAACTGAAGCAGGAATTTGAGTGCTGGGAGAGTCACATCGCACCATCGTAAGGATTTGGAAGCTAATGGAAGCTGTGGACTCCATCCCAGAAAGGACACTCATTGCCAAAGCAAAAGAATTGCTGACAGACACACTGAAGAAACTTTGAAGATTGATGAGTTGGACTTGAAACCTCATTAATTATTCTAGTACATGGATGCTCTAAAGGTGCTACAGATCTCCACAGCAGAATATGGTAGGTAGCCCTACACAGTCTGCTTTGCTTGTTCTGGTAATGTAGTATGTGAGGATGGGACTAGTGTGAGAATAACAATGACACTCAGTGCTGTGTACAGCTATTATACACTTTAGGGTTACATTACTTCGTTAGAAATTAGCTGAAAGTTAAACAGTGCGCAGAAATACATCACTTTGAAAAGAGGTAAGTATTTAAGACAGAGTGATGAACAGCATGGTAGGATTCTAGGCTGCTTCTTACCTTGAAAATACCCACAGGAGAGGCATGGAAAAAAATATACTGCCAACCTAGGGTAGACAACCCCAGGCTCAGGCTGGAGAGAAACCATGGATGTGAATTGCCATGGATAGGTGCAGGAGATGGATGGGAGAGCCGAAGAGAGAGGGCTAGAGGAGCTCTGCTGCAAGGACACCCTACTAGGTCTTTGTTCACTCTACCATTTTTTTTAATGCAGTATGAATTCTCCTTGCTGCTGCTAATGTTATGGGGATTGCTGTTTTATCGATCTATGCACCACGATTTCCACGTTTGTCTCCTAAATGGCTACTGTTATCTAAGAATCTCATGTACAATTCAGCTGGAATTGCTCTAACATGCAGAATGCTATGTCATCTGTAAATGGGGTCACTTCATTGTTCATAACAGCTCTCCGAATATTCATTCAGTAAATATACCAAAAGCATCAGTCCTACCTGGTGCCTTTCACCACTCTCTTAAACACCTCCCCATTTTGAAAAATACTATACTTCTGTGCCCTATTTAACTCTCATCTGATTTCTAATGAAGTAATTTTACCTTGAAGCTCTTAATTATCTTAAAACACCTTCTGATATTTTTTTTCACGACATCTTGCAAGCAAGAGCGACCCAGTAAGAGCAGGCAATTTGGAACCATGGAATAGTGACATCCATACTCTGTCACACTTGGACTGGCTAGAGGCTGTCAGAGCACAGCAGTGTTCTGCCACCTTGACCATGCTTTCTTCCCCAAACATAAAAACCTCTCTGGTTAATAAATTGTCTTTCAAAAATGAAAACTTACAAAATAAAAGATGGCACCTCAGAGAAACAGTAGCAGAGCTGGATATTGGAAATTGGAATTTACTGAAAGAAAGTGAAGATTTGAAGGATGAGTTTGCGCAACTGCAAGCCAATGCAAACTGTTTGAGGACATCAGTAGAAGACCTACACAGAAAAGTGGATGACACCAGGGACACACTGAAAAACAAAGACAACAAATCAAACAATTAGAACTGTGGAGTAAAAATTTGAATTAAATCAATGAACAGCTGAAGGCAGAGATCATGGAAATGTCCTGCCATATTTTCCCATACGAAGATAATGAAATGTAGGAAAAGATGAATATATTAGAAGCAAGAAATAGGCTTGAAAATTTGAGACACTTGGAATGCGTGCAAATCACACTGGGATTGGAAGAGAAAGTGTATGAGCAAGAAAAACTCAAAGCCTGCCACTTAAGGAACATATTAGAAGAACTTTATAAGCTCAGGGAAGTTCAGAGGAATTGGCTTCTGCAAGTGAAAGAACAACTATTAGAATTAGCTGAGAAAGAAGCACTTTTGGCAGTAGTGACAAGAACAGATCCTGGGCATTTACCCCCTTATTGCATGAGCACACTGAAGCCAAGCTTCCGGAGACTCTCTCTATTTGCTTAAAACACAACATGTCCTCTGTTACATTTGGAATACCTCAAAGGTTTTGCTGATAGTAACAGTCTGCTTTGGACTTTTCTGTTACTATTTTATCATTAACAACATTCCACTATGTTCAGTGGCAATCTATTTGATATACTGGTGCAAATCCTTATCCATACTTCAGCTTTAAAAATGGACTATTACCATTTTAGGAATAAATCCTCTGCAGAGCTATCCACATTTAGTAATTTTCCCTTGCATAGGCCCTGACTAAGATAGAGTTAAATTTATTCACAATAGCTTGAGTGATGTTACGTTTTAGATTTTCAGTCAAAACAGGGGTGTTTTCATTATCACTGAGCAGTAGTTACACAGTGTCAAGGCCTTTTCTGCTTCTCACACTTCCTCACTAGCGACAAGGCTAGGGGTGCACAAGAAATTTGGAAGGGACATAGCTGGGACAGCTGACACTAACTAACACAAGGAATATCTCACACCTCATGAGGCCATGCTCAACAATAAAACTGGGAGTGAGGGATGGAGGCTGGCATGAGCTGCCATTTCTCAAGTCTGGGCATCAGTCAGTGGTGAGCAAGTATTTTCTTCTGGATCACTTTTTTCACTTACTCTTGTTTATTGTGGGTTTTTTTCCCCCTCTCTTAGTTGTTTGTACTTCTTCCCCCCACCCCCTTTAAAAAAAAATAAATGCTGTTTATCTCAAGGTACAAGTTTTCTCACTTCTACCCTTCTGATTCCATCCTTACTGGGGCAGAAAAGAACAAGCAGCTGTGTGTTGCTCAGCTGCCTACCAGGGTGAAATGACACCATCCCTTCTGTGCATTAATGCATGAGTTCATGTAGGCTGGTTTTGGAAATCAAATTAGCTTTAGGTTCTGAACATAGGTTTGGGGTTTTTTTCAATTAGATTGTTAAGTGTGAATATATTTTATAATAGATAACTGCATGTAGTAAAAACCCAACAGAGAACTCACTGCTTCAGGCAAAGGAGGCAAAAAAAAAGAGCATTTTGTGCTAATCTGACTGAAAATGGGCAATGTAATGTTCTTCACCCAGAATCCTGGAATCCACTCCCCTAGTAGATTGTCAGCTTCTAAGTTTTTTCACTTAGAGATCATACTGCAGATTGCAGAGCATATATTTTCTCCAGACTTTGAGAAAGAACATGGAGGAATTCAAAGATGTGGGAGGGTATGTTAGTTTAGGCTGGTCAAGAAGAGCTTTCATTAGTGGACATTAATTCAGGCAGTACATATTTACACTTGGCTAAAAGCTTTTGTTTGAGCATCTAGAGACAATAGCCAGTGGAACTTTTAAAATACAAATAAATAAATACATGTAATTTTTGTGGATGATAAGTTAAATCCTAAAGACCAACATGGCAGCTGACCAACTGGTAATCATGCTGAACCTTCGAGTTATCCCTTACATTTATGTACAAAGCAAGTAGACAGTGCTTGCCAGGCAGAAGCTGGCAAACAAACAGTTCACACAACAAACATGATAGAGGAAAAAAAAAATCTGAGATGGTGAAGGGGAAGTTGTGATTCCAGCACATCAATTTCACTGTAGCTTGTAGCAATGGCAGTGGAGAAAAATTCCGGAGATGAAAAGCCTAGAACAACCCCTTAATCTCTTCCTTGCCTGTCCTGTGTGACAAGCCACCCTTTGAAATCAGAAGAGATACAGTTTAGATGAGGGAAGTTTGAGCATAAAGAGATTGGGCAACACTCAGAGGTAAGATGAAGTCAGAACAAAGAGTTTAAGATGCTGAACTGTGACTCAGAGGAGCTAAATTTTCTTCCTGCATCCTTCCTCCTTTTCCTCTGGCAAGTCACTTAATCTCCCCATATCTTGGTTCCCCAACTGTATGAGGCAGTAATATTAAATGGTGTGCTTATTTTCATACTTGAGAGCATTTGTTGGTTTGTTTGTGTTAAATTAGAAAAATTTTACACAACTGAAGGAAGGAATGATAAGGTAAATGTTGAAAGAACAAAATGGACGGGGCAAAAAGGAGTAGTGGCAAAGGCTGAGGGTAGAAATCTCTTACTCTGGATGAACAACATCAGTCAGAACAGTTTATGTACACATAAAAATGGTTTAATCAGAGAAAATGCCTAGTACAATTAGAATCCAATCTAAATAGAGACCTTTAAGTACTATTGTTATCAGATAATACAAATACTGAGATGTGAACTGCCTGTACAGAGGCATTTGTGCCAAGGTAGTCTGAACTGTACTACCCGGTATTCATTGACAATTGCACCTGGGAAACACCAGACTCATGGTACCTAATTCTTGTTGCCCAGTGCCACAGGGAAAGCTATAAGAAAACAAAGGCTCAGTAGGGTCAAAGTTAAAAAGGAAAAATGGTCACAAAGAAGGCGTTCCAGAAATACGCCCCGAGAAGAGTCACAGAAGATTACTCTGCAGTGGGGTAGATAGCTTTGTCACCCTCATTTTTCAACAGATCTTCCCAGCTAGCTTCATCAGCTGTTCTGTATCCATGATACACATGAAACCAGAGGGTGGCTTACATAAAACTTCAGAGGCTTCTCTAGGAGCCAAGAGAAGTATTAGGGCTTGCAAATATATTAAACAGCATAAAATTCTTACTTCACATAATGTGTAAATGTTTGGTGAATTCTGCAGAGAGAGAAAACAAATTTTTCTCTGATTTTTAGAAAATATTTTAATAACAGTATTTACAGGTCATACTAAAATAAGGCTTTTTCTGGTAAACCATGGATAAAGAACAAAATGAAGAATGAAGAAAAATCACTTTCCATGTAGCACTTTCTACATATGCATTTTATTCTACAGTTGGTAGTATTTATGAATGATGTATAAAGGCTCAGATTATCCTATTGTGTTTCTGTCTTCCTCATCTTTATTTTAGGAAAAAAACTAAAGGAAAGGAAATTATGTGCTTGGTTATCACATAAAAAAGCAAAGTTGTATTTTTAATTCACACTTTTTTTTTGGTGTTCTGAATATAGCTGTAGGGCTGGATTCCTGCAGGGGAAATCTCTATAATTACAGTCAGGTGACACCACCTTCGTGTTGAAGGCACCAATATGTGCCAAGAAGTGCTACACGATTCTATAAGCAGCAGAAGGGAAGCCAAGAAGAAAGTGACTTGAAACAGGTATGTGAGCATATGTGTTATACAGACCTGTAGTATCTTTGTGTCTTACAAACTTTTGCTTTCTTCACAGTTTCTTAGAACTTTGGTTAAAGCCACACTTAGAGCAACAATTCATTGCATATATAGTATGCAAATTACATGTTGCAGTAAGTGCTGAGGACCTTGACCAAAAGGACCTTTTGTCCTAAACACTTTACATTGTCACAGATGACTCTGCCCTTGAGTATGCAGAATTGTAACACTCAACAGGTGCATTAATGTTACTTGAGTGGAGAGGTAGCTGGAGAGATCAAACCACTTACTGAGATCATAGAGCCTACAGAAACTGATCTTAGATCTTCAGCAAGTCTAAGAGGATGCCTATTTCTCTTGTGTTTAAAGCAATTAGCTTTAAACATGAGACAAATACCTCATTAGAAGTCTCCCTTGCAGGGAAAAATTAATTTCCTCTTCAGTCACATATTAATATGACTGAACACTAAGGTGACACTTTATATGGTGACACCTAATAATCAGTGAACAAAAGAAGGAGCTGGGAAATGCTTTAAATATATAGCTACAGATGTTGACTCGTCCAGTCCTGATGTTTGAGAATGCTCAAGCTGACTCAATATCTAATTGCTTTTACCTCAGCACTGTCTCTAGTACCATAACAACTTTGAAGTTGTTGGAAAGAAACAAGGTAAAAAGCTGCTGAATGTGCTGCATTCTCAGAGGTGCTGCACTCCTGCAGCTCCAACTGACTCCCTGAGGCTGAGCCAAGGCAGCTCTGCAGAGAAGCAAAACTGCTGTTCCTCCTTGGACAGAGCTCCAGGCCCTCTTAGTACATCCATCCTGACTTTAGAGGAGGCTGAGGATCTGACCACAAAGAAACCAGAGCCAGTACATATAAAAATCTCACTGCGGGCACTGAGCATATTTTTGTGCAACTTGCCCTGTCCACCCAACCTGTCACGTTCAGCAAGAAACACTCTAGAGGAAAGATGGAAATAGTAAATCAGGCAATTGAATTATTTGAAAATAATCTTTTCCAATGAGAATGTAGCCTACAGACTTTTAAGAAGATGAGACTTTAGGGCTGGGAAGTGTATCTAGTGTGTCAATGTGGTAATGAAGTTAGTTCTGCACTGTTTGGAAAACAGCAGATTTCCTTGCAAGGTTTGTGATTAAACATCTAACAACAAATAATGATTTCCTTGCAGGCAGCAGGGCACCAAATATAAAGACCTATAGGAAGAGCCAAGCAAGGAAAGAATCTACTAAATATCACTACTGAAAGCCACTGTTACTGTAGAGTTCTCATAATATTCACTGTTCATTATAAAAACTAATATCTATAAAACTGAAATACCCAGTAGGAGAAAGTATGTCATTTAACATGCAGAAATCCTTTTACATGCAACAAATTGGTGCCTCTCCTGAAAAAACAGCAGTTGGAAAGAGGAGAAAGCACATTGATCTGCATGTATATGATGTGATCGTGGAGAATCAACAAAGCAACTAAATAACAAAGGAGAAAACGATGCTTTGCTGGAAATATTCGTAAAGATTTCTATAATGAACTTGTGTAAATAAAAAAGAATTGTTTGCTTGCCTGGGGACGGATTGGGAATGAAAGAATTCCTGCCCAGAAATTCACTTCTTAAGAATTAATAAATTTGTACTACTTGAGCCTACACAAAATATTAGATCAAATGGGAAATATATGAACAAAGTTACTGTGATTTTGAGGGTATCTGAAAAAAATTTGGCTTGTTAGAATTACTCTAAAACAACATCCTTACCATTTTGAAGGAAGTTGTCACTTCTTCCTTTGTCATTTCCCTCTTATTTTTCATTGTTTCTTCTTCTTCTTCTATATCTAAATTTATATTTTGGTGAGGAGAAATTTGGTGAGCAGACAAAACCAATCCCTTGATTTTTCTGTGTATTTTATTTTCTGAGAGGAGAACAAAATAAGGGAAATAAATACATTGAAATTTGTACAGCACATGAACAGGATCCCTATGACATCTATTCACAGCCTGGCATGGTACTAGGTACAACTAAGAATATCATTACTGAGAATGCTGCAAGTCCTCTTATGGTGAGGTGAGAATGCCAAAATCTACATTGCTTTAGTCTATATTTTCAAATAATGACTTCTAACATCTGTATTTTTTTACATGAGGCAGCAGGGAATCCCTCTGTTTCAAAAATAATCTAGATAAAAAAGGATAATCTGATTAAATAAAAAAGATGTGAAAATTTCATTTGCTAGACTTACCTCTAGATAAGAGAGCAGCTTGTTTTTAAGCAAACCAACAAACACATTGATTTATTCACAGTTACTGCAGGTAGGTATTTTTGCCAATCAAACATAACAGCCATACATTGTATAACAACACCAAGAAGAGTTGAGAGGATACAACTCAATAAAAACAAACAGGTCATCACACCTAGACAAGAATAATGAACTGCAGAAACATAAGACAAGGATGAACAAGTCAAATAATTGCATGTCGGAAAGAGATTTGGATGTTTACAGTGTTATTGTGCTGGCGAAAAGGCAATCCCTTATTGCAATTTATAGCCCATTTTATCACCTACAAAACATTTAGCAATTCTTCAGCTCTCCTTGAAGCTGTCTATAGAGAGCTGGACATCTGAGCTGGGATGGGACACAGCCAACTTTGGACACTTTAGGGAAGTTATGGTCCCACTGGGAAAAAAAAACAGAGGAATACAACAATAATTATCAGGCTTCAGAAAGGTATATTTGTTAGAAAAGGCTGAAGGAATTAGGATAGGTTTAATCTGACATTCCTCTGACATTCCTCTGAATAGCTGAACTTCAGTGAGATGAAATCTAAGAGGTAAAACAATAGCAGCTTTCGAATATATAAAAGGTAATTTCAATAAGGGGAACAAGAGGTTTTCTGTGTCTGCTGTGCACAGGACAGAAATATTTTGCTCCTTTAACTATTTGCTCATCTTTTTTGAAGTGCTGTCTGGAAATGGACATATTACCAAAATAACACTAAATACAATTTTGCACTGCTACAATTTCCCTGGTGCATTAAAAATATACTTTAAAAATACAATTTGGAAAAAGTATGGCAGAACTGGAGAAAAAAGAGAGAGTCTACTTATCATTGCTCTCCTCCTCTGAAGCAGCTGGTGTCTGAAATTGTTTTCAAAGAACCTTCTCCTCACCTCTGTGCTGAATGAACCTATGGAAAAAGCTTGTACAAACCTGATTTGAAATTAAATAACTCACATTTTGGAGTGAACTGTGTGATGAAGATGTAGTTATAAAATAAATAATGATTCAGCTCTAACTTTCAATTTTGTCCTTATTAAATTGCTCAACCAGGTGTTGAAGCCAGTAGAATTTGCTTTTCCTCTGCTGGAAAGCTATTTTGAGTGCAGCGTGACTGAAGAATAGCCACTTATTAGCTGCTCGGCAGCACTCTCAGCTTTGCTGGTAGAATCCCCCACAATTGCTCCAACAACGCTTTTGCCAATAGTCATCTGGCTCAATCAGCAGCTCTAACACAGGAGTATGAAATTCTGCAGTGCTTGTGAGGGTGGTGAGCTGCCTGCTGTTTAACAGCTCTACTTCATCGTGTGCTGTCAGGAGGGAGGCAGCAGTGATTTTGATCTTCAGTTTGTATTTAAGTGTTTCTCTCTTCAACTTATTCTCTTCTAGTCTCAGTGCAGGATCCATCCTGACTGAAATGCCTACCCAGACATGTTGTTGTGTGCTGCTCCAGGGTTGCCATGTTCCATGCTGGAGCTATCTTTCCTCCATGATGGGGGATGTAATTCTTCTGCATCCCAGCTGGACTGTGAGTATTAATTAAAGTTTACAATGCACTGTGAGTACCTTGTATGCCATTGAAGTGGGAATTATTGTTTGATACAGGCAGTCTGAGCACCATCTGAGGTTTCCATGTTCCTGTTTCAGCTCAGTTGTACATTATGAGCTTGATCTGGCACCATGAATGAAAGATTAGCGTTGCAGTCTCTTGTTCGGTGTTTGGTACTGTGTCCAGCCCCCATGTAAGTCTGCATACATCCCAAAAAGCTGTGCTCAGCACACCAGGACTCCAAGGGCTGTAAGCCTGAGACATCCCTTTCCTTTTTCTGCACTTGCACTCTGCTATGGGTCGGATCCATAAAGCAGTGGATCCCTTTGGCCTTCTCCACTGCCACCCCGACCTGCAATTAACTTCAAGTCAGCTTGGCAAGACTGAGTAAGAAATGGTGGTGGAATTGGGCTCTACATTTCACAAAAAGGTGTTTTTTCTGATGAAACAGAATTATCCCTTTGTGTGGCATCTAAATCCCTACAAGTACACGGCAAAAAAGGGCTGATATTGCCTGAGATCCAAGCCAGTAGTGGAAGTGATGCAGAGTCATCCCATAGTACTCTTGTATGTTCATAATACCTACAAAACTTAACCCAAAACCTGTTTTGCCAGTTCACTGTGAGATCCTCTGCAGGGCCAGGTGAATATCTCTGAAACAGACAAATCCCAATTGTGATTTACTGCTCTGCTTTTATGCATCAGCTTTTGCACAGCTATGAGTACATTTTAAAATCTTCTTGTGACTTCACTGTTTTTGTAAGCCACAATAAACCAGTGAGGTTAAATGACTGTGGAAATTCGCCCAGTATCAAGAAAGATGTAATTCAAAATGGCACAAAATGTAACCACTCAACTCACTTGTGAGCTTTCCCTGGGGAAGAGATGAAGTAACAAAGACTTTGAAGTTTACTTCCTAACTGAATGTTGGGGGTTAGATTTGGTTTTCTTTTTTTTTTCCC